>VWYH01000376.1:386334-457131 GCA_013399365.1 Pampusana beccarii
AAAAAAAAAAAAAAAAAAAAAAAAAAAAAAAAAAAAGGCAGAACATCAAAACATACCATCAAGATGCTAATAGTGACTACGGCACTTTCAAGCTGACAGGTACAGAAATGCTTTCCAGAGGTTATCTTTTCCTTCCTCTCCTCTCACTGCATAGGTACAGAATTCAAAAGGATGTTTTAGATTTTATGAGGAATACAAAACACCAATGGCTAGTTTTGCATGCTTGTCTAAATGTAAATGTAATGGCATGAAACTACAGCTGTTTTCATACATTCAAAGTAATTTGACAAACCATCCCAATTGTCAAATCAATCACCATATTATTAATGTCTTGTGCGATATCTTCAAAAAACTAAATGTATCAAAAAAGCCTTAATTTGTTTTACTGTTCATAACTTTTATTATATGCAATAGGTTTCAAAGCTATTCCTAAGCATGAAAGTAAAGCAGTTTTAGGAAAAACAATGCAACAAAGAGCCTCTATATCTTAAGTTACTGGAGTTGATATGAACCGTGCATTTTAATACATATTTATGTAAACTAGAAACAGTAAAGCAGGTAGGTTAATTCACTACTAAATTTTGCAGACTACCGTCCACTAATTCATCTATAGTTCATCCAAGTATGCAAGAGTTAGGAGATACTGAATAGTGTCCTAAACTGAAAAGCCCTTTTCCATGTGAAAACTGCATTCACTCCATTAGCGTGAAAAATTACTTTTCCAGTGATTGGGCTATACATATATATATAGATAAAATATAAAATTTCAATAAGTAGAAATATAGTTACTGAAAGGTCCTGAGAAACCTGATTTAAGCATTTTGTCATCCCTGCTTTGAAGGGGAGATTGACCAAGACATTTCTGACTTCAGAATGCTAGGAAAGTTTTCCTAGTTAATAATTAACCGACACTTCTTTTCTCCTGATACCCTAAAGACTGAGATAACTCACAGATGCTGTATATCACCCCTTGTAGGGTCCAGCACTCTAAATCAGGCACTCAAAAATGCATAATTACAGATTAGAACTGAAAAGTCTGGTTCAAATGATTTTACTAGAACTTGTGGACACAATGGAGCAGAAATAGAAAAAAAAAAATTGTCAAAGGTGAGCAATCTAGCGTGCTATAATAAACGGCACATGCCTTTCTGCCCTAATACTCTGTACTCCACACTACAATGAACACGGAATCTTTGAGAAAGAAAGTATTAGAATATTCAAAACTATACAAGGCGTACATATATGTATACATATATATAATATACATATACAATAACCCTGACGAACTAGCTTATCTAGTTAGTCTTTCTTTTGAAAAGAACGCAATCTCCCCACCAAATGAGTATCGCAATAGTAGTGAAGAATTTACACTAGAAAGAATGTCTCAGTGAAAAAAGAAACTAATCATTTATGTTGTTCTACTTCAAGTACAAACAATAAAAGACTTTTACTACAATTCCAGTAAATATCAGTAATTTCCAGTGCTTTGTTTTAAACTACAAATTGTATTCAAAACAACATTCCATTTAGAATGAAGAGATGTGTCTAATACTCCCTAGAAACACTTTTCAGCCGCAGAACTGCTAAATGCCAGCCCTGCTACTCTCACAGAGCTAGTTGTAATTAAATACACAGACAATTTAATAGCTGTAACTATTATACACAAAGCATCCAACTGGAATTATATTATACTATCAGAAAAAGCAGAATCATATTTTCAAAACTGACCATAAACCAGAAGGTTTTCTATTCCGCAAACTCCCAAAGTAAACTGTATGTTAACAAAAACGTAAAGTAAGAAAAATCAAGTTCCTCCCTAAAGTAACTTACATGCTTTAAAACCAAAACCCCCAAAACTAATAAACAAACAAACAAAAAAAGAAACTAACTTCTGATTAAGTCTGCTTTATAATTTTCTTTAATTTTATAATCTGCTGGGTAAATGTAGTTTTACTATGACAACTTGGAAATCAGGGAAAAGTTGTGAAACATTAACAATAAGCTGACAGCTAAAAAATTATAAAATAAAACAGGGAGGTTTGGGGTTTTTTGAGATTAATCCAGCAAATGTTTGTCACTGGAGAACACATCCCTTTTACAATGTTACTGTTGAGCTTTCCTCAATCTAATGAATACAAAAAAAATCCATATTCTTCTGCTTAATTGGCTTTAAGTGTAGAGTCATGGATCTAAAACTTAGGAGAATTTCCTTAAGGTTTCTATAAGACTCCCATCTCAACATTCTGTGCAAGTATCAAGATATTTGTTGGTAGTGATGCTACATATGAGACAGTTCCACTCCAGAAATACATCCCCAGATTACAACACAATATTCTGGGTCTAATAAAGCCCTACTGAGTAAATGTGAGGACATAGCCAAGGGTAAACACACACAATTTTTGCTACTTTGAGCAACAAGGATCTTACTCACTCCTTGTTACCTGGGCCTTACCTACTAAACGGGAAAGTATACCCAACTCTTCTGTTTATTGAGGGCAGCAGACATACGCCTAAGGGTCTCAATCCTACCTTTTTAGTAGTGCTTCAGGAAATAACAGATTCACTTAATTTTACTTTGGCACTTCCAAAACATAATCATATCTTTTCACTAAATCTGTCTGCTAAAAATGAACTTATCTGTTGGTGACCTTTGGTAAAGCATTAAAAAATAAAAATGAAATTCTAATAGATAGCTTATGTCTTTCAGAATCAATGAAATCTATGTATTTTGTATTTAATTTTCTTAGTATACATTTTTAACAAATAATACATTATTAGATAATACCTATTCATGCAACAAAAAAGCTATTACTGTGTGGATTTTTGTTTTGTTTGGGGGGGTTTATTTGTTTTAAGGCAAAAGAAACTTGCCAAAAGCTGGCTGGCCATCAGACTTGGAGTGCTCTTTCTCCTCATGTTATTACTGCAGAACATGAATTCTTCTGGTCACTTTGTACCCATATTCTTTCACCACAGGATTACCTGGCAGTATTTTATAAAGTGAACTGCACTACCACAAGGAATGCACTCTCCACCAGAAATTACATTACTTTTCTATTCCTCTATCAGCAATGAAGCATTGAAATTCTAATTAGAAAGCAACTATAAAGCAAAGTGATATTTCAATAAAGGATCCAAAAAGGCCAGCTCATAATACTAGATAGTTTAGAAGTTGAATTTGTCAGCTAGCACATGTAACTGCCAGGGTCTAAACTGACTATTGCCTCTCACTAGGATTTTCAAATGACAGCCACAGGCCCACACTGTTTTTCGTATTTTTGTTTTATCAGAGACCACCTACTGCACAAAATCAGATTACTTTACAAAGATTTTTTTTCATTATATTTAATTTATGATTATTATTTTACCCCCACCTGAGGAACCCTATATAATTTATTCCCTTTCAGTGAAGTAGTACTTGATCCTGCCCCTACAGCTGTCTTGAAATCTGCGAATCACAACCCCAACCGGTACAAGTAAGCAAAGCTCTGCCGAGATTAACATACTGAAAAACCCAAAACCAAACCTCATGATGGTGCTTACAAAATATATTTGTAAATTATGATATGAAACTTGCTTGAACTGGCTGAATAACTGAAATGATCATCTTTATAAAAATCAAATAAAATTAAAAACACTACAGTGCTAAATGTCAAAGTGCACAGAGCAAGATGAAGTATTATAGCAGTCAGCTAATTGAAATGTTTATTATTTTCTTAGAGGAAAGGAAAATAACTCCTGGTGGTTTGCTTTGTTCAGTGTAAAGTTACATTAAGTTGTCATTACAATGAACCTTAAGGGTAACACAACATTTTTTAAACATAAAAACAAGAAACCCCCAAACAGTAATGTTACCCCTTCTATAATGATAAATAAATGCATGATACTCAAGTTCTCACAGTAAACACTGTTCAAGGGCATACTGCTGAACAGATCCACAAGCCTGGATAAGATGGAGAGAGAAGGATAACAATCACCTCAACGAAATCGATTTCTCATGAAGAATCAAAGATAGCTTCATGAGCCACGCCCTGAGATTAAGCAACATGAGCTGCACTCAAGCCAGTCTTGTCAGGTTTTATATTCCCTGTTCAGAGAAACCAGCAGAGCACAGCAGAGATACACCCAGGCAAGCCATACAGTAAATAACTCCAAGTGTGAAAGGACTGCATTAGCCAGCATCGCATTTCAGCTGATCAGACTTCAAAAGGCTGAATATCCTTTGAACCTGATTTTGTAGAAGAATTCCCTTCTGTGAATGGAATCTATACCTTCTTTCTTTAATCACAGCTCAGAAGTCTGGTACTTCCCAAATATACTCAGAATCGGAATGATCTCCCTTTTCTTTCCCAAATGAAGGCATCTGTGAAGTCTTCTATATCATTATAATCTCTGTTGCATTGTACTGCAAACTATCTCAAAACTTAAGTGTAGTCCCAATGCCACTGTAAAGAAAAATTACCCCAAATAGTGACACCATGTCTAATTATGTACACTACAGCCCCAGAAGTAGCCAGAACACTGCTGCCATATGTAGCATAAAAATATATATAGTATTAGCCATTTTTTCCAATTGAAGCTTCACCATCATCTTAATTTTAGATTTAATTTATACACTACTAAATAATTAATTCACAGTAAATATTGAAAAATATGTAACACAAAGTAACACCTAAATATGTACAGAGGTCAGATAACTCGAAAGATGACTGAATGTGACTTTTTTTTAAATTAGACATGGAGTTTTTATGATATTGAGTATCTGCAGAGACCTATACATATGAAAAGCGTAAATGTTTTGCTAGAATGTGGATCATAAAAAGGCTTGAAATAATAAAAGAAAAGACAACATTAATTACAATGGCAATTTATGAACAATATATCTTTACAGCCCACTGGTTAGAGGCTTTGATGGCTCCAGATAATCTTTAACCCTCAACAGTAAAAAAGAATAAAATTTCACTAAACTTTCAAGTGCAAATAGATAATATCTTACTTTTTTTTTTCTGGTGGTGGTGGTGTAGAATACTTAAGCAGCCTAGAGCTTAAAATATTTTAAAAATATTTTGGTAGCAGACGGGCTCTGTTTCTTGATAAGTTTGTTTGGATGAAAGACAATGTATAAACTGAAACAGTACACACTCACCTAAATGTAAAAATGCAGGATGACCCTTTGTATGTGTCATGTCTGTACAATACCCTGTCAAGCTGTATATCAAAAAAGATGCAGAGTACAGGGAATAGATTTCAAAGTATAAGCAAACTGAAGATTTTTTTTTTTTTTTAATGGCTTATAGAAGATGTGCGCATTCATTTGAGATCACGTATCCATAGCAAGAGCTAATGTTCTGGAGCGTAAAACTTATGTAACGTTCCAGTTCGGAATACTATAACGTTTTACATCAATTAATAATGTGGCCAATGATGCATAAAGTTTGCAAAACCATGTACTTTTAAAAAAAAAGTCAAATTAATACTGCAGATACATATAAATGATATGAGTGAATGTGACTCTTCTAGCATGCTAATATAAATAATTTGAAACTCTGCTCAAAAAAAAAGCAAGAATAGCAAATAAAACACATAACCATACTGTATCACCTATGAAATGTGGAAATTAACTGATCTGTATACTGAAGAATGTTACCTACATGCTCTTACTTTTTTTTCACATGGCATGAGGATAGCTTTCAGGCTGTAGAGTTCTCAAAAATTTCAAATCATATAGTTACCCCTGTGACTGAAAAACTACAATTAAATTAGTTCCTGAAGAGGCTGTGGAAAAGACATATAGCCTGTAAAAGAAAGTGGCGAAACAGTGGCTGTTAGACACTACAAAATTCATGTTTTTACAGAACTATCCTGCATATTGGAGAAATTCAGTTGTGCTATCACATCACGCTTCTCTGTAGTCTAATTCTTCCCTCCCTGTAATCAACAGTCAGACAGAGGGAGCTCTACAACAAATCAAACTTCTTGTTATTCACAACATAAAATAAAACAAAATAGAAATCTCTACAATGACTGGCAATGCTAAAGCTACAAGAAACAAATGCCTCAAGGCAAGCAAGTCAAACCTGATTTACTTTTTACCGGAACAGAATAAGCTAATGGTGCCTAAAACTAAATAAAAGGTCCATCAGAATTGATGGTTTCAGCAGATGAATGCGATCACCTCCACAGCCTGTACAGCTACCTCTGAGACAAATGATGAATTTCAACCAACATCAGCATATAGAAGCCTGATTTTAATCCATTAGAAAATGAAATGCTGTAACATGACACTGGCATTATTCTTGCCACATTGTTAATCAGAAATAAATACTGATTCCATTTTGGGAAGAAAACATGAAGTATATCACTAGACTGTAACTTCTGCTTTGCCATGTATTGCTTAACATGCCTTACTCTCGAAGAAAAAGTGTTTTAGCTTTGGGTTAATGGTATGTTCAGCAAAATTTTACTCTGTAAGAATTCAAGTCAGGCAATCCTCACTCAATACTTTATTTACATTTAAATAAGAATGTCACCACATGGGCCACGGTCCCCCGATAACAACCACAGGGCATGCAGTGGTCCAGCTCATGCTTCTAATGAAACTGTAAGATTCCCTTCATGTAGTTCTCTGTTAAGTCATCTGGGTTTCCTAAATTTTCCCTCAGTAACTTCAAGCTAGTTTGACTAATTCTGAACTGACTGGTGTTTCCTCCACATCTCCATAAGCACAATTTCCAAACAAGGTCGTCTTTCACTTCAGATGTTTTCAGAAAATCTGTATGATCAAGTCCTAAGTAACTGAGAATAAAAATCAAATTGCACTCTCATCCTTATCTCAAAGATAACCATACTTTCCTCCATTCCTCTGTTATTTTTCATTTTCATATGCACCTTGTTTCTAGGTCTTAGGTACTACCAGCTGTACAGTTGCCAAAAATACTCCTGATTCTTCTGGAGGCTCTTATGGTTCAATTGCAAATACGAGAATGACCTGATATCATTTGTTACCTCCATTTTTTCAAGCTTAACTTGGCAGACTCAAAAGGTCTGGAAAAAAGCAATAAAGTTGTAGTCAATCTAAAGACCCAAAACCAGACAGAGAGATGGAGTTCAGTCTATAGATGTTCACTGAACCATAATCTGGAGCAATATCTGTAACTCAGCAGTTCAAACTCCACACACTCATAACCCAAGGTGATGGCAAGTCCTCTGATAGTCTCAATTAAACACAAAATACAGAGGGGAAAAATATTTGCTCCCTGTGACTTGTATCATGCACGGGAACCAGAAAAACTAATTATTTTAAATATGTCAGCATAAGAAACACTGCACAGTTAAATCACAGTTACAAATCTCAGAGAAAAGGCCATGCTGCTGTGATGAAGCTCTGCAAGGTAATGAGAAGATGCCAGTCTCAGTGTGACTGCTTAAATCCACTTTTGGACTTTCAATCACATGAGATCGGTAATTCAAACTGAAGGCAAGAGATGTCAGCTACTGAAAGTCATACAGAACAACAGAACATGTGAGTGCTGGCTCAGTGTTGCTAATGAAGCTGGGTGCTGATCCCTCCCTGAAGTAGGCAGAAGAAATCAATATAACCGAATTCAGCAGCTGATTTGTGTGCTCTCAGCAATGAATCTGATTGTGCTAGGGGCTTTCACACAGGGGATTACTCGAATTAAAGCAGAAACCTTTCATTCATGAGATAAGTGGATAAATGTTGAAATTATAACAGAATCCTTCAAGGTTGAGACCTAATAGCATGTCCGGAAGGAGCCCTTATCTTTTACAGTGGGAAGTGTAAATTAAAATGCAATTCTATAGTTTAGGCAGCTTCAATCTAGCACCAAACAGAATTGATTCCTTCTACTAGCAGTTAGTGAGATCAATGCCGTGGAGATAAAAGCCAAACATCCCTTCTACAGATTAAAGCACTGTGCACCAGACTGACTGAAATGCATCATCTCTGGCTTTAAGTCCACATCTCGGCCTCTGATGAAAGGGTACGTTCTTGCAGCGGGTATTCTCTTGAACCTTGACACTGTTTGTGCACGGCTGAAAATACAAGGCATCTAACCTATTATTTCTTCTTCTAAATTGTTTATGTGTGCTGAAAGAGAGGCAGGCGCCTACTCAGCAGAGGCAAATTACCAGGAACCAATAGATACAATACTGCACAGACACACTACAAACTGGCATACGGCCAAGAATCCTACTGAGAAAATAATAGGTCTAAAAGCCTCAGAAGATCACACTAAGGTTTTGCACCAAAGAATGGGAACAGGAAACCAACTGTTCTGTAGTCTTGAACTTCTACTTGCCAGAGGAAGCTGGCAGCTAGGTTAATATTACACATTAATAGCAATTTATTAAAATTTGCCTACAAAATAATAAATGTAAATTCTTAAGCCTTCCTTCTTTTCCATATACCAGGCTGAAGCTCAGACATTGTAAACTATGCCATTTGATTCTCTCCCACAGTATGTATCACACAGGCTGAAAGATGGTACAGAGGTGTTACAGGAATTACAGCGAGCTTCTGATCTTCAAACATAGCTCTTGCCCGCTGTGTGGGACAGTTTATTACTTATGTTGGTAAGGGAACACACATCGCTATTCTGATAAAATGTGGTAGACAGAGGTAAACTACCAAAACAGAAACACAAAAAGTAAATGTAAGTCACTTTGTCTCAAATTAGATACACATACCACAATTTTTCCAATAAAGAAAAGAGAAAGAATACTCGTGGTGGTTTCCACCCCCCACCCCCCCCCCAGACTAACCAGTATTACCTCTGGGTGGAATTTTCTCGCTTGCACTCTTTCCACAAATATTTTGCATACAAATATATATGTCAGAAAGAACAGCTGCATATAATGCCAAATGTTTAATCTCATAGTTTTCTCTTTTTCACTTTATATTATACACAGATATGCCTATGATATGCATATATATATATATATTCAGGTAACTATATTATGTAAGTAGTTTTATATCTTGCACCAAATAAAACTAAACAAAAATATTAAATTAATAGAGGCTTTATATTTCTTTAGGTTCAAAGAGGAATTAGTTGCATTTTAAAATACTGCCATATTTTATAACACTGCTCCTATCAAGAGCACAAGAGTCTGAGATCTCACTCTTCCTACTCACTTGCCAGTTTTCCTGAACAAAACTTACCATCACTGACTTGTGCAGGAGAAACTGAAGCTATTCTTAGCGGATTATATGGAAAACTGCTGAACAAGACTCTTTTCCCACCTTTTTTCAAGCTCCAGATTTAAAATTAGGTAAATTATCATTTATTAACACAATTGTATTCTTTTTGTTATTAATAATAACTTATCATAGCCAAGAAGCTTATCCACGATTCTTTTGACCTAAAAGTAACAGATTAAATAACTAATAGATAAAATCAGTTTAGATGCTATGCATGTACCTTGCAAATAGACAAAGACCTGGATTAGAGATTGAAAATGCAGTAGTAAAACACAATGTTATCCTCTCAGAGCATTTGGCTTCGAAGTCAGATTACCTGACGGGTATTTAAGGAAACAATATTGATACCAAACAGTCTATTTAAAAGGCTTATTTATGTTTTCTTGTGAGATTTAGGTAGGGCTGTTAAATAAACAGAGTCCGGAAGCATGAAAGCAGTATGAACTTGGGATCAGTAACTGAAGTTTAAAAAACCTGACATAATTTATACAGAAAAGTTATTTAATTTTACAAACATAACTAGAAGTCAGTAGGAAAAGTACCGATCTATCTCTTTAAATCGCCATCCTCCCAAATTCCCAAGTCTCCTTAGGCACAGGGAGAGCTTATTTGATGCTTCCTTCATACACTTGTTACCACAAATGGCATTTCCAATCTCTAGATATGTAACCCAGAATAAAGATGGAGTCAAGCCTATTCTCATAGCAATCTTCCTCGCCCAAACTAGAAACTTGATGTGTGATTCTTCTGCTATTTCAGAGGGCAGTACCAGCTCTGCTACATACTTATTGAAAATGGAACTTTTTCTGTTATTGTTTTTAGGGGATATACCACAACATGCTCTTGCCTTGAGTGGTGAGAACTTTTTGTGAACACACAAGCACACACAGACTAATAGTTGTTTATGACCTGAAACTAATTACTGTTATTTCACCCTCTTCATGAAGACAATTTTTTAAAAAAACTACTACCTGATAGTCCAAGTACCATTATTTTCATGTAGCATCAATGATCTAATGGAATTTAGATAAATGGATAAACTTGTTCACTTCTCTAATGTGAAACTCACCCTACCTCTCCCATTCTTACCCCTGTCTTTTTTTATGATGCTTTCCTTGCCTCAGGCTAGAACGAAAAATGAATTTATGCTACATCTGAAGAGAGGTTTCACCAGCGTATTTTCACCAGTATTCACTTTATGTATGAATGCTTGCTAGCTCTGTCAATTAAGATAAAAATCTGAGAGACAAAACCAAAAAAGGATGTAAAATATCTATCTATAAAATATATTAATGCCCAACCTCCCAATATCTTGACTAAATTGATATGCAATTTCCATCTCCATCTCTTTTCCCTTGTTAAAGACAAGCATGAAGTTCATCCTTTTCTAAAGTTCAGTATATCCATGAGTTCACATAGATAATTCCCAATGGACCTGAGATTTTATTAGCAGCTATTTAAGTACTTACTCAACCAAATGAATACATTTAACTTACTGAAGTGTTCTCTAATTGGAGATTGAATTCTTATCCCTCACTCATTCTATTAAATGCAGCAGATTCAATGCAGTTGACCTTATTTATGAAGATTAATGAAAAAAGGGGGTTGGAAATTTCTTGGCATCATGCATATATGGTTGCACACTGAGCCTTAGAAATCATCTGATAAGGTGAGATAATAAAAGCCATCGTACATGAGACATAAGCAGGTGGTTTGAAAAGAGTAAGAGTAAAGAGTAAAATCACATTGTGTTTGCCAGTAGCATCTTCAGCATCACAAATATATTTGCATAATTAGTGACCTTTCCTAACATTTTTAGTCAACTATTTTTTATCATTTTTCTGTAGTAGGTCTAAAGACAAGTGCACCAAGAGATGTGCAAAACTCAATATGTTGTTACAACAGAATGTAAATTTTTTATTAGAATAGTAGCACTTTTCTGCTCCGTTAATACATTTTTTTTAATAGGCCAAAGTAGCAAGCATATTTCACACTTAAAGCTTTCTTGTCTCTTTTCATCTAAGAACGGAAATTATTAATTGGAGGGATGTGCTCCTGCAGTACCTACAGATGCAAGCAGAGAGCACACTCCCTGCTCTGCCAGACTCCCCTCTCTTTCTGTCACCTCCCTGTTCTCTCCATCTTTCAAGGAGGTTAGCAGTCTGTTCCCACTTCTAGATCCTCCTCAGTAAAGAAAGATAAAATAGGCTTTTCCTTTCCCTACAAGGAATGAAATGTGTAGGACTACACATCACAGTACACCTCCAGGAGTTTTCATTTTTATTTATTTATTTGTCTTGTGGGAGTGAAGGGAAAAAAAAAAGTGGTCTGAACTTTCCAAAATACTGTTGTTAATACCATTCAAGAACGAAAGATGGAATATTTTTTAACATATGTGACAAACGAGGTGAAAAAACTCAGAAACCTGAAAGCTATTTCCATAAATATAAATACACCAGCTGAGGTATATTCCTCACTTTCCATTGTTTAATGAGTAGAAAGAATGAATTAGTATCCTTATTTGTGTCTCAATCATAAGGCTGTGGTTTCCAAAGTGTGGGAAGCTGAATAAAAAAATAATAATAGAAAAAAAACCAACCACCACCACCTTCAAATGTACACCTTGACCCTTTTTACATACTGTAACGGAGAAAAAGAAGATAGCTTTTCCAGCACAAGCAGTTTAAATATTAAAATGTAATCTACCTCCCTAATCAATTACTCTCAACACTAAAAACAAAATTAAAAATATTAGATATATATTTTCAATTTTTTTACCGCCTCTTGGTTTACACATCTATGAAGCATAAAATGATATAACAATGTATCTACATAAGTTTTAAAATTAGTTTTCTAAACACTTAGTATCTGGGCTTGCCAGTTTGATTTTTGGACATTTTTTAAAGTGTCTGTGAACGATCAGTTAGGATGATGTGGCATGTACAATTGACATTTTATTACTCATTCTAGTGACAGGTGAATACACGTTAGAATGGCTGGTAAAATAAAGAAAAAATATCTTTTAAATGCTTATTAATTGAAAAGCATATAAAAACTTAGTGTATCATTTCTACTTTATGCAGCACTAATTGGAGAAACAAAACAAAATAGCTCTGAGTTTAATATTTTACCACAAAAATAGCAATACAGACATTCTTTAAAAAAATTACAAGCTTGTGTGAAATGTATGCATTAAGGCAGTTATTTAATAACCCCATTTCATAACATTGCTGTAACTCCAGATTTTTTTTATGTCAAAAGAATATAACTAATGTGTTACAAAGTGAGGTTAGCACACATGTACTGCTTCATGAGTACGTTTATGCACTATAGGGGAGAAATCTCATCTTTCTCAATGGCAAATCATGACTCAACCAAACCAATCCATATAATATGCTGGAATTTACTTGAACAATTCTAAGCTCATTGTTGAAAATTAAAAGTAAATACATAAATATTTCTATGTGGTATCTGTTTTTATTAAAATATAGTAACCTCTTTAGTCATACGAAAATTTAGGCAGCCTTGGTTTTTATAGTATGTAACTGGTATATTTCTAAGTACAAATACCAAAAGTTACAAAGATTCAAAACTAAAAGGACATCAAACATAATAGGAAAGGAAATTATTTACATTCTTTCAAATTCAGTTTCTAAATGGGTCTTTCACTATAATTTAACCTCCCTTTTAAAAGGTACGATTCCTACAAGAATACTTAACCAGTGCCTTTATCATTTTGCTACCAATATCCACATCAAATGTAAACACAAAATTAGTAATATAAAAAATAAAATGCATTTCAAAGTTTGCAAATTTCTCCCTAAAATTTCAAATTTGTTTCACCAGTTTGGTCTTTATTTTCACAAGTAACACACTCAGAGAAGATTTAATTTTTTTTCTCCTAGCAAGGAAGACAGAACTACCAAGATAAGTTACTTGCTGGGATCATCACATAGTGTTAATTTGGCACAAATCACCTCTTACGATATAAAATCAAAAGATCTATTCTGTTACGCAAAAAATAACTACATAAAGTTGTCTCAAGTACTCTTTTCCTGACAGAGAGGTTAGCTACAACCATGTGATCCCGTCGTAGGCAGAATTCGACAATACAAAACCTGAAAATTAAGCCTCACGTATCTTTGTCACTTGGCTTCAAGTTCTCTTACAAAGTCAGGAAGAGACACTGAACCGCTCCGTGAGTTTATGACTGATTTTTTTTTTTTATTTGGACAGATTTGTGTCTTAGAAAAGAAATTATGCGAAGTCCTCAGTTGGATAGAATTGCTTCAAAAATGAGATAAACGAAAAGAACTTCCATTTATTTTCAATCTGATTAAATTCAAATCTGAAATTCAATGAAAAGTTCATATGAATGTGCTGCTTTATACGGCATAAATAACCACATGGTACAAAACCTAACAATGGATTTCACAGAAGTCCTATTTACCTGAACCATTTAACTAAGAGAGCCCAGTATTGCTCACCACCCAGTCAACCTCCAACTTCAGTCTTCTGGGCACTGCTTGCCTCTGCCCTTTGGAGGTCCTGCACCCATACCCGAAATGTTTGCTTACTGGTTCAACATGAGCAGAAAACTACTGATTACATCACTCTGTTGAACTTTTGTCACTTAACCACCTATGGTAGGGTCTTGATTCCGTGGGAAGAACAGTGACTGCCAAGTACATACAACAGCCATTGATGGTGACCCTGGTCCTACTCATACCAGTTGTTTTTCCCCTGAATTTAATTAGAAGCTGGATAGGTGCTGGATGAGTGCCATCACCTGTAATCTGAAAATTTTGTCTTATTTTCCTTTTTAATGCCTCTGCAGGTATTTTGAAAATGGCATTTATGAGATAAGCAAATATTCTACAATGGGGTTTTAATTTATAGCACTGCAGAAATCCTGCACAGCTTCAGGTCTCTGTAGTTGTGGTTTAGAAATTAAATTATTTCTAGCCACAACCAAACACAAATGCACTAGGTATTTAGAGAAGCCTTTCAATACAAGCCAAGTGATTAAAACACTTCAAACTGACTATCTGTAAGCAATGGCAAAAGTGATGAAAACTGAATACTGTTCTAAAATTAATTTCAAATCTAATCAAAGGTATCAATGGATTAGATTTTCAAACTCCATTACTTTCACATTCAAACTGAAAAGCAATCAGATTTTACCAAAACAAGTTTGCCCTCTCAAAAGTAATACTCTACTTTAACTCATTCAAAGCTATTACTCTATTACTCATAAAGTAACAGTTTGTTGGACACAATCAATCTGGAATACTTCTAAAACTGTGACCTTCAGTAAAATTCTCTGAGGTACCCAATTTCCCTTTTCAGTATCTTCTGGCCACTTTTTTTTTTTTTCCAAATGCTGACCACAGCTGCAAACTTCCAAACAGAACAAGCACACACAGTGTCATCCTGTAAATTCTAAAGCCAGCTGTAAAAAAGCTGTGTAAAGTTGATACATTGTGAAAAAAACCTCTTTATTTTGGGAGTGGACACTCATGATAGGAACAAATAAGTACCAATTATACCAAACCAATGCAGCCCATATTGTTATTCTTGAAAATACTTCTGAGAGCTCTATGGATAGCTGTTGCATTCACTTTTGTCCTCCAACAAACATCTGTGTGCAGGTCATGTTTTACTGCTTCAGGGATATCTGGTTTTGTATTGATTGAAAATCAAAATGGTAATCTGTGACCTGCTCTTCCATACTGGACCACTGCAATGTTTTATTTTATTAATTTCCTGGCAGTTCTTTGCATACATTTAACAGCTTATGTGAAACCCCGACAGCAAGGTCATTTCAAACAAACCATTCCCAGTTCCCCTCCCTTCACCTCCCCTCAACACCAAATCGTTAGCTTCTAATTAAATCTTGTACATTTGGGGCTTTTTTAATCTATAAAGGTTCTTAAATATTAAGTCAAAATTTCTCTTTGTCCTCTGATGTGTGCCCTGTTTCCCTCATATACTCAAACCCAGCAAAGCTTTTCTTTAAAGTATTTCCCTATGGATTGTTTTCCTGCCCCCTCCTTCTAAGCTTTTAACTACTGTTAACCTTGTATGTCAGATCAACAATTTGTTACAATTAGGCTTACAAACTTTCAGCTTTTAACTCCGGTCTTAGAGATAATTTACTTGATATAATGTGAGCTTAATTACCTGAGTTGCCAATTCTGCTAAAAAAACAAACAAAACCACAAAAATCCCAAACAAAAAACACACAACCCCCAAATAATTAAACAAATAAAACCCCCACAAAACAGCAACAAAACCCCCCACAATCAAACAAGAAAACCCACAACAACCCCCCCCCCCCCCCCGAAATCCTGAAATATTGTACTTAGCATCAAAAATCTTCCAAAATTACACTTTCATAGCCTGATTATTGACAAGGCTCTGATTCTTCTGAGCATGTATAAACTTTGGACTCAAAGAACCAAGATTAGAAGACGATTGCAGGGCATACCCTTGGTAAACGGCTTGGACAACACCACCTACTAAAATGAAAGCATGACTATAAAGAGCACATGTGGGCTGAATACACAGAACTGTGTACAGGGTGTTTGTCTAAAACTGATCATGTGAGAAGAGGCTGCCATAGGCCCCTGTGCTTACAAAGTAGCTGTGTTATACAGAAATGCATGTGCCCAGACAGTGCACTTCACAAGCAATCTTCTGCAATATCTATTTTACCATCTTTCTTACTGTTTAAGAAGCAAACTGAGATTAAGACATTTGCCATACACAAATGAGAAAGTAAACAAGCGCAAAACCTAATCTCATGTTTTCTTCATATTAAGGTATTCAGTAGTTACTAAAACTAGGAGTATGTTGTCACTTCACTATAGTGTTCATAGTCTGAAATTCAAAAATTACTTTTCACACAAGGAACTGTAGCAGAGAAAGTGTGATAAAAAAGACTAATTATATCACTTTTGAATGTCAATGCAATTATTGGATCAAATGTTCTCCTACATATGAGATCATGTTGCTGCTCCACATATGTACTTTATAAAAGGAAAATACTTTTGCATGCGATATATGGGTATATTTGTTTTAATTTTATTATATCGTCTCATACCACATATTATCATCATCACTACGGATGCCATTCTCAGCTGGAGTAAACTTGCAAATTTACCATTTTACCAGAGCTCTGCTAACTTTCATCAACTGCTGAACTGTCCAGTAAATACAGTGAAGGCAATTAATACACTGAAAAACTAACTGCAATAAATTTCATTAATATTCAGTCCTTTGTCATTATAGCTTCTTTTAAAATCACCTATAGACAATACACAAGTAAAGCACTAAAAATTCGTTTGAGAACAAGGCTACATTCAGCATCCACAACGAGGCCATAAACAGATGCCCAAACTCCCTTGCAATAAAGGCTCAATTCCCACTGCAGAAGGCTATTGGAATATGACAGGAAAAATTGTATGCCAATTACATACAGGTCTAAATGTGTCACATGCTCACAGAATACTTTTATACAAGGAAGATGCTTGTTTACCGTTTATCAGAGTTTCATATAATATTTAAAAATAAGATTAATATGTTCTAAAATATTTAAAATAATATATATTTAACTTGTTTACATAACAGGTACAGAAGAATAGTATGGAAACATCTAGCCTATCAAGTGAAAATATCTCAGGCTACTGATTTTTATCACTGCACTTACTAGAAGAGAGATTAATCTTTAATTAACTAGATGCCACAGGACATGCATGAATAATCCACAAATGTTCCACAAGAGAAAGTGGAACACAAACCAAAGTTTTCTGCTCCTTTTAGGAAATTCTTAGGGCTTCTTAAAAATACAGTTTTCCAAGATGAAACAGGGGATCTTAATTTCCTTTTTTGACATCTTTTGCACAAAGAATCACAAAACAATCCAGATTTGAAAGGAACTCAGGCCATCCAGTCCAACCTCTGCTCAAAACAGGATCACCACTGAATTCAGACAACATTCACTTGAGCAATCTCCAGTCAAGTTTTGAACACCTTCACGAACAGAGATCGCAAATCCTCCCTAGACAGGTCTTTCAGTGCCCAGTAATCTCCAGAACAACTTCTACACACACCTTCTCCGCCATACCAAGCCCACCATACCAAGCCCAAACCTCCCATTTCAACTTATGACCATGGCCTCTGCTAAGCCATCATCACCAGAAACAGAAGCTAGTTTGGAAATAACTGGCACTGTTTATTACTGTGCACAAAGAGAACTTAAATTTGTGTCCTCTGTTCTGTCTTTTATTCCCTTCACGCTTTCAGTCACCAACGTTAATGAATTTAGACAAGGTTTATGTGCCATAGCTCCAACTGGTATTTTAAGTAATTGTTCTACTGCTGAAATTATATCTAACCTATGGGGTTTGCACACTGATCTGGAATTGTGCACTTGCATAAAAATTGAGAACAGTACTTTAAGATTTGGATTTGCAAAGATATGTAAGTTAAAATATCATCATCATATGTAAGACCTTAAAAACAAACAAACAAAAAAACCAAACAAACAAAAAAAACCCAAAAGGAAATAGGTGCTTATAGGAGATAGGTTTCCTAATTCATCATGATTTATCATGGGGAATATAAAGACCTATTATCTTGGTTTAATTACAGGAAAAAACAAAAAACCTGTCTTGAAAAGACTGCAAATAATGAATAGCTTCAATGATAATACTACGTATTGACATCCATAGAAAACGAGCATTTAATAAATATTAGTTTAGACTAGTTTATGTGGATGATTTTATATAGACACCAATCTTTGGTAGTTACTGTAGAACTATTCATGATAGCTAAGGAAAGTGATCAGCCATGACTACAGAATTATACTTTAAATACTGCATCATAATACCATGTATAATGTTAAACATGCCATACTGACTACTTGCAAATGTGGGCTTTGCACCCACACACCACCAGCTTGGCACTTCAGCTAAAATGAGTATTCGTGCACTTGGTGCAGAAAATCCAAGTGGGACTAAACAGAATATAATTCTAAGCATGTCCTCAGGATTACTGACCTGGGACCAACCAACACTCGTGTGCAGTACATTCGCAGATCAATTAAGGTATTTTGCATGGACCGCTCTCTATTAAAACAAAGACAAAAAAGCCCCCCAACCTTCAAAGAGGCTGTACAGAAACGGTTACTAAGTGGATTAACCCTAACTTTCAACCTGAAAAAAAAAGCAGCCATTTCCCCATTTTTGTTTCTAGGACCAGATCCTGAAATAGACAAGTGAGAAAGCAGAAAATTGATTTAGTGTTTGTTTTGAACATAATCTATTTATGCATAAAGTATGCTTTTCTTGCCTGATTATATCTAAACCAACAAAATGCCAATCACAAAACATTTAATTCCAGCAGGAACTGAAAGAGATAATACCTATAATAAACTATAAAATCTGAAGTCAAGAGACAATGCTGGCTTCAGTCATGAAAATGTATATCTGACCTCCTTAGGTTCAATAGTTTGGTTTATAATACAAGGAATAGGAAAGGAACAGATAAATGAGAACATGCTACAAGAACAACTGCCAAATTATTAGTATCTGAGATAAGAGGGAAAAAAAAAAAATCAGTGGGTGATACATACGCATGTAAGACTTCTCCTTTAAAAGCCACTTCTTGATATTTATTTAGCTACTTCTGTGATTAAATACTCTTTCAGCCACCAATCAGGCTCAGCTTAATGTAACATCAGATAAAAAGAAAATAATTGCAGCAATCCACAGTGCAGCATGCACATTCTACCCCATATGACAGCAGAAACCAGACAGCTTGCCAGTTAGACTTGCACATGCATCAGTCCTCACCAATCAGCAGCGAGCTAATCACATAACGAAGACCTGCTTGATAATTATTTGTCAGGTTAAACTAGAGAACACCAGCCTGCCTATCAAAAGTATATTATGTTCCTCCATCTGGTTTTGTCCATTAGACAAAAGTCTAATTGAATTTCAAATGCAATGAATAAGCCCACTTTACAAAGCAATTGGAGTGTGTTTGAGAGGTAATAATAGAAAATATTCTATTTTATAAGGAAGACGCTATAGCATAAATGTATTTTAAGCACACAGAGAAACCAAGGATGTGTTGAAGGTACATGGAAGCCTCAGATCATGACACTGTTTTCTTGATCTACAAACCCCATGAGATGAAGACCTCCGTGTGGCACGTGCAAAGTTCTATTAGAAGGGAACCAAAGTCCCAGATTTACTGCAGTCAAAATATCAAGACAAACAAAAAGGCAAAGGCCCAAAGACTGTTCCAGATAAACGTAGACTCTCTATTCAAATTACAGGACAATAAACAAGTGTAAATTAAGTATATAATAAGTATAAATTAATATTTATTTATATAAATATATAGAATTATATATTACATAATTACATATATAATTTATATATTAAGTATAAATTAAGAGCAGAACAGGGATTCCATACCCATATTTATGGATGATAATATATATTTATTGCCACTGTTGTGTAACAAAAATACAATACAAACTAACACCTAAGCTATACGGATGAATCTAAAGAAAAATATGTCAATCTCCTTATTCCCCACAGAACATTAAGAAACCCTTAAGGTCACAAAGGCTGCAGTTTGCAAATTTTCTCGGGGTGAAGGGTCTTGGGAAAGCTTACACCTGTTGGTAACTAATACGCGTTATACTTAACCGTTTTTGTTTCCAATCTTCTAACTGACTTGAGGACTGACTCAAATAAGGTTTTTTAACAGTTAAATAGCTTGTATGATACTTAGTCTATAAATGTCATATTTTTCATTTTTATTTACAGAGAGGAAAAAAATTACATTTCCTTTTTCAAACCCTACTTGCCCATTTTCTGAGATGTCAACATATTAAGTTAGTGGAAACAACTGATGAGTACTACATCTTGCTGTTTTTTTCTTATAGGAAATAGCTGAGTTTCAGTGCTAGCAATATTGGAAAAACCTGTCTGGAATTTTGCCCATTTACAGATTTTAGGGGAGTTTTTCTGCTTAGTCTGCAAACATTTTCAAGCAGTAAAATGGAGCAATTTTAGTTTTTATTTTCTACTACATAGTTATATGACTCTGATCCTGTTGTGAACAATGATTCATTAAGCATGAATCCATGTTTCCCAGATGATACAAGCTCATGCTGTCATGTAGTGCTGTAATTCTCTCTGTACCTAAAAAAACTGTGTTCCAGGATTACCATGGTTACTCTTTTAAGCTTACACTGCTTAATCCCTAAGTAAAAATAAATCATAGCAGGAGACAATTTAAGAGAAGACACCTTTACCATCCCATTTGATCACAAGTCACTTTTATCCATTCCTACTTTCCTCTGTAATGATTGTAAACTGCTGGGCACTTTCAGGAACTATACACGAAGCAAGGAATTTGGAATTACAGAAAAGAGACAAAAAGCGTTTGCAGGGGAGAAAAAAGGAAAAAAAGGATGGCTAGGTAAATAATCTCTCAGAGTTTCCAAAAGAAAACACAAGGTTCTGTACCTTTCTTAACATCGCCATTAAGAACTTCTCTATATAAAAGCTTGACATTCTGAAGAACCATGTGTACTTGTAAATTGCCTTGTGAGCATTGTATTCTTGTGCACAAGGCTTGGCATTAAATTATTTTTTTAAAATTTAGATCCTGTATATAATACACTTCTCTGCCAAGTAATAATGAATTTTCCAATCTGTTACTACTGCAAAAGTATTTAATTTGTTACTTATCACTGAGTAATCAAGAATGACCCTTCTCATGCATACATATATATACATCTATGTGTGTGTATATATATAATTATAATACTTTAAATAGATGTATATACACTCAATGTTTTTATTCCTTTGTGCTATATTGTCTTGAGTCACTCTATTTTTTTTCTCAGTTATAGGCTTTCCAATTACTTTTTCAGGGAGCTTAAACATTTTTCACATGCAGCAGAAAAAAAATCAGCAGCTAAACTCCAGCACAATTTCAGAGTTATGGAGATCAGTAAATGATTAAGCAATATAACCCCTACCTAAGAATTTATGATAGGTTGTAATTAATATGCTTTTAATGTTAGCTCTCTCATGCTTGGATAGTTTGTTGATCTGCCAGGAAATTAAAAATTAAGCATACAAAATGGGTGATAACATATTCTTGTATATTCCAGGTGTTTTATAGGAAAATTCCAAGTCATTGCTCTAAACCTGTCCGGCTTTAAAATACTTCACACTTTGACTGGCATTCCATTTCCATAAGCAAAAATGTTTACTTTCACAAATCCTGATTCTGGAAATGTTTGTAATAGTGAGATTATGCCATTCCTGGGAGACATGCTTGGGAGAACACAGCTGAGGATAAGACACCACCACCTGACCCTACCAGCTCCATCCTCCACACCACTCTCCCCCAAGTCCTACTCCTAGGACAATTCATTAACACCTCTCAGATGCTTCCACGCATTTTTTTTTTTTTTTTNCCCCCTTTTTTTTTTTTTTTTTTTTTGAGGCAGGCAGGAATTTTCAATAATATTTTCTGCAGGAGCACAGGCTTTTGCAAAGAAAGGGGTATAACCAACGTTGTGTGATATGCAGCATAAATTGAAGAATGAGAAACATTTGGGGTGAAACTGCTACGTCTGGGATACAGTGACCATTTACCCTTTAGACCCTGGGAACACTATGGCTGTATGGATGCACGGCCAGGATCTACTTCAGGAAGGGATTAAACTGACCAAATAATTAAAAGATTAAGAGCAAATCTGTTTGTGCTGTGGTAAGCCTGAGATTAATACTAGACACCTCTAACAAAATACCAGATGAACAAGCCAAAATTAACATTTAAACAGGAGGAGAGCACTTCAGACTAGAGAGACGGATGTGTGATCTGTTTCATTTCATCAAATGCTTAATGTGATTATTGCTTGAAAATAACTGGGAGCCGGGGTGGGGTTGGGTGGGGGGAACCCAAAGCAGGTAAACTTCTTATCCTTGAAAACTATGAAAAAATTACCAAATGCAGCTAATAGATGCAGCAGTGTTTTCCTGCTAACTCAAAAAACCACAACATCCGGATTAATTCTGCAGCAATATCCAAATAAATTCATTAATTCAATTTCTGTCAGGATGTGGCATCTTTTCTGATTTATGTCTACAAAATCAACCAATCAAGCTACACAAGGAAAGAAAGTACAACAAAGTCCCTCTGGAGACCACGAGCATCTTGATGCCCACAATTCAACATATAATAGGATTTACTAGAAACTTCATCTCTGCAAATATTATAGCTATCCATCATACATAATGAATTAACTGTGCACTTCATTTTAAATTCATACAGTCTATTTTTTACTAATCCGTTGCATATATCACCACTATGGCATCCATTTTCTTGTATTCATGAATATTCTACAGTGCACTACTTACAAAAATGAGGTAGAAATAAAAATCTTCATAGTGTAGTGTACCAAACATTTCCACTGCTGTAAAAGTCATTACTGTTCCATCACAGAGTGCTCAAGGTTCTACAGGACTGAGCATTCAAAAACCACTGCTATGAGAACTTGGTAGTTCTTTCCAAAAGAGCGTATCTTTGCTTCTTGTTCTGTGATGTTTTATTTTAGTTGTATATACAGAAAAAACACATCAAATTATAGGTGTTGTTGCTGTTTCCTAAATGTTCTTTTATCCCATTTGCTTAGCCCCACCTTGCAATCACAAACACATACATTTCCTTAATCAATTACTCTCCTCAATTTAAAGTGACATTATCACAAAGGATTACTGAATACAATCAATAAGCTTTTATATTTCATAAATCTGCAAATGACTTCAGTAGAAAGCAATGTCCTTGAGTCGTGCTATCATACTTCCTTTCCTCAAGAAAGTTCTTTATTATTCTTCTCTATATTGAACATTTTACTCTTTGTAGCCTAGTAAGTTTGTTTGTTTTTCTTAATAGATGTTGCCTGCACATTTTGAAGGCTTGGTTTTGAAATATGTGACAGCCACATATTGCATGCATAAGTAGAGTGGATTTATGGATAACAAAATTTACATAAAGACACACACCCCCTACTACGTATTATGTCTTTTCATGGAATTGGTTTTGTCCTGAGGAAAGGTGATGCACAAAGTTTCTTGTGGCTACCTCCAGTTCTAGCTTCTGTCACTACTACCATATAGGTGCCAGGCTGCATATGGCTTTAAGTTAGATACAGACACAAACAACAATATCTTCAACTTGACTAAGATGTTTTAAAAAGGTGTGGTTTAGAATAACTGTTTATTATAGCCAAATTAGCATACCTTGTTTCTGACTTTTCTTCTAAAGTGTGAGATGAAATCATTGTGCCTAAAGAAAGCTACTCCACATGAATATCTAAGAAAGTCAAAGAAGTGAGTGCTAATGATGTCAGGTGCTGATCCCACTACTAATGCAGCAACAGCAGCAAACCACCAACCGACTGAACCCATGCTGTTACCTTTTGACATGAATTCAAGTTTTCAAGGAAGTTAAGCTTAAATTACTGTTAAAGCTAAGTAACAGGATATCTGTCATCTCTAACATCACCAACTCAAAATTATAAAATGTGAGATTAAAAAGAAGCATTCTTGATATCAAATTTTTAATCTGGGTTATAAATGTGAAACATGAACTATATGAGAAGCTACTGGCAAAGAACATGAACATGCAAAGATCTATTTACAAGGAATTCTTCTAATCAGAAACGGTTTATAACATGCTGTAACAGTTTTCAAAATACATACAGCAAATTGATCTTTTAAACAAGACTGATGGTAATCACACTCTCAAAGACAACACAAGAGGTACGGCACAATCATTCCTATCAGACGAAGAGCTCTGTTTTAAAACCTTCATCCCTATTGAGTGAAAGAACAGAAAGAGAGTTGTGAACAAAGATGGATCCTTCTCAAGCAACGCAGCAGTTAGATCAAAGAAAGTTCCTCTAGTCAGGCATTCTCTGCAGAGAAGTTGAGGTGGAGGGGACACTGAACGAACCTAGTTAAGTATACCATCAGATCAGTGAACTTTTCTTTTGTTAGTTTTTATGACCAAAACTTTGATTGTAAACTAACTCTTTGTAACTTTGGGGTGCAAATTATTTTGCAAAATTTGTCTAGCAGATGCTAGACACAGAAGCAAGAAACCTAAAAAAGATGTGCAGGAGCTGATCTACTAGATATGCACCCAATTCAGCTTCACAAGTTACTATACTACTACTCCCAAGCAGGAAAGAGCTCCTCCATCTATGAAAAGTGTTCTCTCCCTTAAACTGGTGCATTTCTTGAAAGTATTCATCCTCTTGCTCTAAAGTCAGATTTAAAGCCTAATACAGATGCACCCACATGAAACTATTATACTCAGATGTACAGTGGCTAGGGAAGACGAGATATTTGCCTTGATCCTCAATCACTAATAAAACAGAATGTGCTATTACAGTTATTCTAGAAGACTCCATATAATTCACAATTTTAACCTCTAAAAGACACTTAATTTATTTTTTATTAATAATTGTAGGTTTAATTTGAAATTTAACAGCATTGGATTTGTAAATAATTTTTCATGTACACACTTATGTTTGCATTAAAAAGAAATGCTAAAAAACTGCTTATGCCAAGTGTCTAAGAATCCATGTAGGTGTGTTTCTTTCTTACGTTTGAAAACCTCTCTCAATTTTTATTCAGGCATCTTTTCTATAAAAGATAGCAGGGCCAATTTCCGTGTGTCACACATCATAACCATGTTTTTTTGAATTCTAACTCTCAAAAGCTAGAAAACCCCACAAGGCTAAATGTTAAATACATCAGCATCATGACTCAGATGAAGTTTGATCTTTGCCTTAGGAAATGATTGACATCAGCATGTCCCAAAGCAAAGGCTTGGCATATTCACCACTGGCAAATTCCTTCCGCCAGCAGTTGGGCACTGTCTTTTTTTCCCAGACAAACACATTTCTCCTGAGTTAAGTATTACATCAGCCTGTAAATGATTAATCACAAGGGTTCACTTGTCATGAATTTCCCATAGAACTTCCATCACTGATTTCTACTTTAAAAACAGCAACAATAAAACAGCAGTAATCAATAGCACTACATTTACTCAGATTCATCTTCTAGACTAGCTGACAAGCTGTGTAAACTGAAACACTAACTCTTCTTCACAACGAATGTAGAGAGACAAATAACTGTGTTAGAAATTATGAAGAAAATGAAGTTGCACTGGTCTGCAATGTAGAAACTGGTGAGCAATCTTATAGATACAAGACTCCCAAGGATGCCCCTGTCTATTACATCTAATAGCATAGTCTTTAATAACAGTTATGGATGGCTTCACTTCTCCTTTTAATTCACCCCTATCAGATGGTGGCTGATATTGGCCACCTTCTCTGTACAGCGAGATGGCCTTTGTTACCTGAGTGGAAGGCAGTTAATCATATACCTCAGTGATTCATTTCTTTGAGAAGAGCAGCAGATCTCAGAATAAAACTGTGATTTGCTCCTAGGTGTGAGAACATTCCACTAAAGGCTTACTCTTCTCAGAAATAACGTACTAATTTTAAGCTATTTAAGAACAGAATGATGTTCTTTGCCATTCTTGTGTGAACTTCAAAAAAAAAAAATCATCACAAGTCACATATAAATGATGTTTCTGTCCTTAAATAGCAAGCCAGCAAGTCATTCCACAAAAAATATGGCAGTAGTAACCTGTCTTCAATTTTAAGTGCCTGCCTTTGTCCAAGCCACTCAATTATTTTTTTTTTTTTTTTACTTTTCAACAGGACAGACTAATATGCTAATAGGAGCCATCTTTCCTAATTATTTGGCATTGTTCTTCAACAGTTTTCTTACTCTGTAAATTAATGTTGGCAAAGAGACATCAGAGAGATCAGTGCCTGCCCCTCCTCATCCCCTTGTAAGGAAGCTGTAGACCATGATGAGGCTTTCCCTCAGTCTCCTCTAGTCTAAAGAAACCCAGTGACTTCAGCCACTCCTCATTCGGCTTCGTCTCCAAACCCTTCACCAACTTCGTAGCCCTCTTCTGGACACTCCACAGTAGCTTAATACCTTTTTTATCCTGTGGCACCCAGAACTGCACACAGTGCTCCAGGTGAGGCTGCCTCAGTGCAGAGTAGAGTGGGACAATCACTCCTTCTGCCTCCTGTGAAAGAACTGGCAAGTACATCAACAAAAAAAAAAAAAGATATTGCACAGAGAATTCAGTTGCCTCATGAAGAGATAATGAGGTAAACTTAGAGTTTAAATTTGAAGTTAGAAAAAGGGCTTTCAGACACTTCTAAGCTTAAGTTACAACGATGATAAATTCTGTCACATACGTACAAACTTAGCTTTCATCAAAATACAAAGGCTTTTAATACAGATCATGTTTCATTAAAAATAAAACACAATCTCACATGGCTTGGAGAAAACATCCAGTAAATCTTACAATTTATCTTACTGAATGTTTTCTTTGTTCCAAGCACACAACTATACCTTATATCCAGTCTTCTTTCTTTATGACATAATTTCTTTAAAAGCAATTTATTATTTTCGTATCACCAATATAATTCAACCAAAGAGCAGAAACTACAGACTTGGCTACAATATCCAACACAAAATGAAATTCAAAGTTGTCTCTTGACTATGCTGGTGTGTTTAAATTATCCACACTTAAAGACATTTTAATAAGGGAATTTTAATATTATCTAACCTTCGTTGTTTAATTATATTTTGCTCCAAAGAGAAAAGATTGTTATCATGGAAGCTAGACATTGTGATTGGAGATCTTGAGTTTTCATATATTTATGATGATATTTTATTAACTTATGTTATTGTAACTTTTTACAAAAATATTTACCAAAAAATGAAAAACAAATACTAAATCTGTAAATTTTGCATTTCCTTGCAATTAATCACAGTGTTGCAATTTCCATTCAAGGTGTAAAGGCTAATTAAAATAGTTCAGTTTCGGCTTATTGTAAAAAGAAATCTGGTGGTTTATTCTGTAATCAAAGTTTATAATTTAGTAGACAATTTTAATCTTGCTCCTATTACTGTGTTATTGCAGTGCCAGCACTGAGTCAGAAGGCCTTGATCAGGACTACTGAAATCAGCTGAATATTGCAGAAAATTCGCACACCAGCTCCAGCCCTCCTAAACCATGCAGGCTCTGCACTTTCAGGGAGGGAACTGCAGCATTTGCAGGTCCGTGCCAGGAGAATAGAGGATATTAAGAAATATAGACTTATAGATATGCAGAAAGCAACATACATCAGCAACCTGATGAGGTCAGGATAAATTTCCTTTCACATCTATCATCATCAGAAGACAATAATTAAAAATGCAATAATCTGTGCAGCAACACTGAATTTTCTATTTGTATTTGTTTCAAAGCTAAGACAGCAGTAAATACTATAACTCAGTCCAAAATTTTGTTCAGGTTCAGTCACCTTCCTAGAACACATGGTGATTTAATAATCAATTTATACTTAACACCTAGTGCTTCCTTTACACGTTCCAACAAGAGTAAAATAAATAAGCAAACATTTAGTGATGTGTTTGAAATAGAGTTTAAAAGCAGCACTTTAAAGCTAGATTTCATATTTATCAATCATTGCTGATAAAAAAGAAAGCATAATTATAATTATTTTGGTTGTGATGTTCTTCAGAGGTTTAAAATATACGTGTTCAATAAAATACTATGGCTCTAGTCAGAATTAAAGCTCTGCTTAAAGACACTCAGCTAAAGCTCTGCTGAATCTTATGGTACTTTTCAGTATACATAGTAGTGACCTTACACCACAAGGATTTTCTGACAGATGCTAAACATCCATAGTGTATACACTGACCTATTTTGTTCCAACTTGCTCAATTACAAGGTTTGGTACAAGATCCAGCACAGCATATTCACAGATCACAAGCAATATGCAACAGAAAATAGGATTTTAGGATACGTGGGGATCGTCAGGTTTGCTTCCAATGGGACTTGATTATATGTTAATGGATATTTAAAATATAACAGGAAGTTACACATTTGCTCTGGGGATGATCACCTTGGAGAACAACAGATGAGCAACATGTGTAGCACTTAGATCACAGCAGGTCATCTCCTACGGCTAATATAAATTTGGAGGGAAGAAAAAATCCCTACACGGTACCTCAGAATCATCATTAAACATCTGTGTGCTTTAAGAGTTCAGTGAGAAGTTAGAAAAAGGCAGTATTTTGATTCTGCCTTTTGTCTTCTGTCTTTGCACAACAGGTATTTTTTAAACAGATGAAATGTTTTAGTAGTAAACGGTGTGCAGAAGAACTCATCATGCCTATCAGGCAAAAAGGGGATTTGTAAGTTTGATGGTTTTGAGTTCCATTGTAAAAATACAGTAAATGGCATTACAGTCACCATTGAGTTTTAAGTAACAATAACAATGTTTTTCTTCTACAAAAAACAAAACAAACATTTCGGTTCCAAAAGAAGAATAGGGGGAAGGGGGGGGGAAACAAAAAAGCCTGTTCACTATACAGAAGCTGAAATCGATTAAATAAGCTCAAATTTTCACTGAAGATAATTTCATTTGAGAAAATAAAACTGATTCCCAAGAGCTCTTGAAGAAAATATTCTGAAACATTTTATTGCTTGCAGTCATTTTTCAACTGAACTTTATTATTTTTAGCATTCCAGTGTGAAATATTTTAGAGAATATGAAGTTTTTTTCCCTATTAATAAGCATTTCTGTGCAGACTAGCCATCTGAGTGACTCCAAAAGCATCAGCTGATCCTAAACTGCAAAGACAGTGTTAATTCAAAGCAATTTTTGTGGTATGGTTGGAAAGCAAAAGTTTAATACCTACATGGCCAACCTGCATGGATGCAGCCCACAGTAATTAACAAGACCGAATCAGTCTTCTTCATCTTTTGCCTTAGAAGTGATATAAACTCCTTTGTAAAACCATTCTCATAACCTAAACTTTGTAGGCCCAGAATTCGAGATCTGAAAAGCATCACTTTTGAGATAAGACTGGAAAGGTATCCTCCAGAAAGGTGTATTGTGTGGAAGAAATGACAAATTTAAGTAAGCTGTAAAAAGAAGTTACAAAGAAAGTGGTAATGTTTCCATGCTGAACAGAGCAAGCAGTAATATGCTTGAACTTCTGCTAAAATTCATTATACTGGACCTCAGAAAAATCCTTCTAGTAGAAAAAACAAAAGATCACCCAAATGTATCACCTGAGAACATTACAAAATCTCCAATCTGAGAGGTCTTTCAGAGCAGGTCAAAGATATGTCAGAAGTTCACTGCCTTTGTATGATCATGAATGACAAAACCCCAAATAATAATTTTAAAAAAAAATAAAATCCAAAAACAAGAACAAAAACCCCAAAACACAAGAAGAATCTTAATTCCTTATTTACTGGAATAGTATCCCTGTATGAATCCTCAAAAACTATATTCCCTTCAGATCTCACTTTTTCCCATTCTAACCGTGCATCTAAATTATATCATAAATCTGAGATGCCACATAGGAAAGACCATAAACAGCAAGAAAGAGTATTTTTAAAGTCGCCAATACTGTTGATCAAAATCCCTTTTGCTTACCAATCTTGAAGAAATTAATAGATAGTTGCTTTTTAAGTTTGAAAAGTCTGTACTGCTTCCATTATTTGCAAGTTCAGCAGAATTAAAAAAAAAAAAAAAAAAAGCATTTAAAGGTAGTAGCACATCCCTCTCTGTTCTTTCAGCAAGCTTGACATCCAGCAAAATCGCTTTCCTCTACTGTTTATTGATAATAATCAACCATGATGACTACCATAATAATCCAAACTGCAAAACAGGCAAACAATAACTTTAGCTTGTTTTCAACTCGCCCTTCAGATGTAATTCCAGAGATAACCTCTGTGTTTTGCATCCCTCTGCCATATATCCTTTATACTTCAATAATGCAATTAACAAGATATCATTGGCACATCACAACTGTCTTAAGCAGCCTGGAGTTTGACGTCAAATCTGTATGCTGATTGAAGTAGAAGTCAAGTTATTACTCTAGGCTTCTGACACTAGCCTTCTTCAATGGCATAATTCCTGTAATAACAGCAGTTTACTATCTAGCAAAGTGGCTGATAAGGCACAAATACAGTCCAAAGGATGTTTCATTACAACGGTCTGGAGATATCTCTGAATGCACTTTATATAAATCTGTTTCTTATTAGATGCTGTTGGCAGGTATCTCAAAGACTTCATCCTTGTCTGCACTGGGCTAGCTTCAAGTAACTTGTTTTACAATCGAATAATCCATTCACTCCTTAACACTGCAGTAATGGGTACAGGATAGGAACCAGAATATTTATCTCTCTAACATAACTTGTATATGACAGTTTACATGCCTGCCTAATCTTAGATACCTCTGTTTTCATAACAGTACAGAATCCACACAATTTTGTCTCACTTTCTCTTTTCCTATTTGAGATAGTATGAAGGGCTTTCTTTACAGAGTGAGGGGCAGAAGACACAGGTGTTTTTATTTGTTCATCTCATCTAGATTAATCTAGAGTACTGGTGGATCAAATATTTGGTAGTTAGCATTTTGATATAGTTGACATTTGTTTCTATATAAATGACTCAGTTGTCCAGAGTTTATTTCTTCTCCTAGCAAGACATTTTCCAGTAGATCTTCTGGGACAATGTCTGCAGATAGGATTAGATTGGAAATCCTATTGCTTTCAGTGTACTTAATACACTGGCAAAGATGAGAATTTAAATGAGATATTTCAGATGTCTGCATTATGCACTTCAAAAATTCCTTCTTGCCTAAGGGAGGTAAGAACAACAACAAAAAGCCTAACCCATTTCCAACTTAATTTAAAACCGGAGTTTGATGGCAGAATATTTGCATACATTAACTTCAAGACAGATGCAATATATGCCACTGATATTTGCACCCATACTTAAGGTTTTATTTTCTACAAATACTTTGTGTGTACTGTAAAAGCTATACAATCCTTTTTCGCTGGCAGGTTTTGGAAATCAGGGGGGAAAAAACCCAATTCTTATAAATCGATGGAATATTCCTTTGCAGGGGAAGGACTTTACCATTTTATATTTTTCCAGTTTTCAGAATAAACCTCTGCATCTTGTAATTAGTTTCAGACAGCACATACTGAAGCAATAGCTTTCCACAGGTCACATAACTTTATTTTCATTTAGAATTAGGATACATGAGGCTTTTTAGAGGCAGCTTCTTCCATCAACAGATTACCTTCATGGAAGTTTGTATTTTATATGGAATGGATTTGAGTCGTCTCTACCAGTGGAGATGTGCTACACAATCAAGATGCCTTGCTAACCTATAATGACAAGACACAGTTCAGAAATGTGTAGGCACAAGAAAAGATGGTGATAAAAATTTAAGGTTCCACCAGGTTTAAGTACTGTCGCTAGCAAGACATAATAATAAATGCTAGCACACCGTTGCTTCTTATTCTCCCACTTAGGTGGCAAATCAAGAAATCCAAGAATTATTAGCAGCCTCAAGAAAATGCTACCTCAGCTGCTGAGTTGGCAACTACATTTCTCACTTCTCTCTGCTGAAATTCAGGGTTATAGCCCAACTCTTCCTTCAGCGTACTGAAGCGGTCTTGCCAAATGCAAAGGGAGCTGAACTGTGTCTTTTTCTTTTCCAGTCCTCCAAAAAGAGATAATACTTCAAGCTTCCAGAAATATTTTTGTTTCATTCACATTGCTCATTTTTCTAAGAAATGATACTTCTCTTACATTAGGGAAATAACTATGTGTATATGTAAATGAAAGAATTAGCAGTGTTTGACAGCTATTGTCTGTTAATTAAAAATCTGTGGCTCCAAAAAAAAAAAAAAAAAAAAGAAAAAGTAGCCAGAGTGACAGGCTAAGCCTGTAACTATGTTTTCCATACTTTATGTTAACTGAAAATGGATTTACATTAGTCTTTTAGTATTCTGGGAAAAAGAAAATAATTCCTCAGTTTTTCAGTCCTCTATGCTGACATAAGTTTAAAATAGATAGATTCTCTTAAGGTTCAAAATTAACTTTGGATGTCTAGCTATGCAATTTCTCCTTTATTCTTCCTCAAACTCTTTCAAAAATGTTAATTCGAATAAGTATTTCAAACAAGATGAAATGGACTTCAAATTTGATTTTGTTTTTGTGGATATTTGCTTAAATCAAATGAATCACTGCTGAATTAAGTTACTGTGTAATTTAAATATCTGGACATGCATTTTATGTGTACAGTATTGTGGCTTTTACCTTATTGCTCTGACTGGAGAAGTGCACCTTCATCATAACCTGAAGCTGGAGAGTAAACTTCATTACTTCAAAAGATGGAAATGGAACCAGGAAATTATACTGGTTAGTAATCAAAGTTTTTCAAAATAAAATTATTAGAAAATGTGGCCTGTTCAAGGTGTTTGGTAGAAAGCAAATAAAACCCAAAATACTATGAATATAGACTATAGCATGCCAACAGAAACCTAAAACTATCACTAAATACAAAGCTTTATTCTGCATTTCTTTTTACCATTAAATTAATGTATCCTGCCCCAAATAAGACAACTAATAGAAACTTATTTTCAGAAATTGTTTTTGAGGGATAAATTATAATAGATATTTTGTCACTGACTTATCTGGTGCATAGAGATTCTTGAAGGAATGATACTACGTGAATAGAAAAACAGTAAGAAAATATTACAGTTCTCAAAACCTTAAGCACGTGCTGAAGGGTGAATTTCTGTAAACACATCACGGGAAATGTCTGTCATGATGTTTGAAATATACACTGTTACACTGCTGCATTAAAACACTCAGTTTTGCAGATATTTGAAACTAATTTAATTTCTTAAGACTTTAATTTGCATCAAGCTTGAAGTATTTTCTATTGCAGAATTTAGAGAAGACTGAAGAAGGTAAATATCTGCTAAATGCAATAATCCAGGAGAAAATATGTAAATAAAAAGCACTGTAAAATTGAGTGTTGAGATTGTGAAAATTAATCAGTAATTAAAGTACTTTGACAAGAAGCTTTCTCAAGAGCCTCTATCTTCTGAATGTTAAACTATGACAGCGTGATTCAGGTGTTGTTCAATACAGTCATGTTTAGTGTGCATATCACATCATATGTTCTTGCACTGTTTCACCAGGGGAAGATGTTAAGAGACTCAATCTTTAGATTTAAAAATTATTTGTTATTTATTGAATTCCTATAGGATAATATCAAATTAACAGAAACAATCACATTGCCAAAGGCAGCCATAAGTAAAACCACTGGTGAATAAGCAGATGATGCAATAGAAACGCAATGTGATAACTATATTAAAATACAGCTTCTTAACAACTGCTTGCAGCTACCTAATGTAGTATTTCAAGTTCACCTCAGCTTTTTTAAAGTAAACGTGAAAGTAAAAATGGCAGCATTTCCAGCTAATGATGTGTGCAACTGCATAAATACAATCTAGATACATGCTACAACTATGCTCATAAGCCAATAATTTTCACAAGAGGTCTGTTGATTGCCCTTGACATGGGAAGTATCCTAAATTTTAAGCACAGCTTTATTCCTCCTTAAAATTCTTGTAGTTGTATGTTACATTCTCAGCTTAACGAAATGGGTTATTTTTGATGAAATTAACCTTGTAATATTATGACATGAATGAAGTGTTTCATTTATTCAATACTATTCAACAGCAAATAATTTTCTGAGTTTGCTTTACTTACATGTTGGAAGTGCTCTGGAAAAGTGTCACTGTAATAAAAGATAGGGGGAACACCCAAAATGGAGTAGCTGGTATTTTAAAACACCTATGTCAGACTGCAAAAGCCTAGATAACACACCATGTAACTAAACCAGGGCAGTGATCTTATCTTTTTACATTTTTATCTTATGGTTAAGTGCATATATCATATGACATACTCAGAGATGTTCTAAAGTCCAACCTGTTTGATCCCTTTCTCCTGCTTTTACTGACAGCAAGGGCTATGCCTGGATTATAGCTACCACTATGCAAAATACTCACAATAAAACCTGTCAGTATACGAACACCCACACTGGACCTTCATTACAAGGGAACTCAATACATCTGGTCTCGAGACAGATTTTAAACAAAGCTCAGCAATGCTAATATCATTTGTTAATCGATTAAGTGTAAAACCAGGAATTTTTATATGTAAAAATGAGGAAGATCACCAAGGTAGAAATTCTCCAGGACAAGACAGATGCATCACAAGTAGATTGTCCTACAAAAGCTGGAAACTCTGGGACAGTAACCACAGTAGTGCTCTTTGGAGGCATCTGTACAACCTGCTGTAATTTGGTTAACTGGGAATGATGTTTTGTTTACTACATATTTGAGAGTATATTCTTTCACTTTTTATTGTTAGAAAACTTATTCAGGTTTTACACTGCTTGCTTCCTGAAGGAGAGATGCAGGACAGGATAAAAGGACAAGAGGAATATCTCATCCAACATACTCAAATCCATAAAGAGTATGTTAGAGTTCATTGCCAATGCCAAGATTTCCAGTGAGTACACAATAGTCTCAATGGCTTCTTTCAAAAGATAAATTTAACAGGGCAATCCTCTTCTTCCCTCAAAAGTTTTAGCCATTCATTCATCCATCCAGTGTTTTCCAGTCCTAACTGTGTAATCAGAAGAAAACAAAGGGACTAAAAAGGAAAAAATGTAGGAGGATTTTTTTAAAAAAAAATAAACAAACAAAAAAAACACAAAAAAACCAACCACACACATACACAAAAAGCCCCAAACAAAAAAACTCCACCCCCCAACACAGCCACCGCAAAAACCCAGAATGACTTGAAATAGTCTTTGAAATAAAACTGTACAGACAAAACCTAAACTTCTATTTTTAAAGCTTGCATTATGCAATACCCAGTTAAATGCCAATGTGTCAGTGCTGACTGTGAACTTGATTTGTTTTGTGTAAATAACAACTAAAAGCCCCCTCACCATTCTGCTTAAATTCTCGATAAGGCCACAGGAAAAAGAGTTCAGCATATGGAAAAGCTAAATATGAAGTTTCCCTACTGTTGCCCTACCCTATCCTTAAAACAAGCTGTTGTTAAACCATTCACAAAAATAAACACTGAAGTCATACCTTTAAAATATCACAAGCGACATCCGGTGTAACTTGTTTGTTACCTAACGATTTGAGAGAACTCTGCCAGTTTACATCCCCAGGCAAATTTTCATGAAGAGGCAGCAAGTAAAATGTAAAAGTTCAATGAAAAACAAAATTATAGAATTTGAAACTATAAACATTCCTATTTTTTTTTCCTCCAGTTGTACACTAAGTTTAAAAAAAAAATCCTATGACTTCAGGGCATCTCCTGGGTAGGTGGTAAAATGGAAGATGCATGAGCAGGGCCACTTCAGACCTCTGTGTTTACTGTATTCCCAGTGGTCTCCCACAACACGGCCACCCTCGTGCCCTTTACCAAGGGTGCATGCTAGTCCCACTCTCCACAATTACTAGTTCAAACTAGATAAGCCATGTATCTCACAAAATAGAAAAAAATTGCAGAGCCAGTGCTCCGCAACATCCAGCTGCCAAGGTTATTACTGAGTGCTGGAGTTTGACAGGTGCTCATACCTTCCTGCTGTCCAACAAGAGCGGGACGAATTCAGTCACCTCTGAAATGCGCTTGAACTGCCAGCTGAGTCTGTTTGCACTGACAGTATTGTTCATGAGGATACAGAAGAGGTCCAGGATATAACTCCAATATTTATTAATTTTACTAATTTTTTTCTTTAACAATCATTAGCATATTTGTCCTTAAATATGTATACACAAGAACAACCGCCTAAGCATAGAATCTACTAACACTCTTTAAACCTGACAAAGTGGGACAAAAGTTTTTTGCGACATCAAGGTCTTTTATCTGCAGCTGTTCCACATGGCAAATTCCCATTTCAGTAAATTGGTGTTCTGTTCCCAGAACATATGCAAAATCAAACTCCCAATGAGAATACATAATGCAGCCTGATTCTAAGAACAAAGTATCATTTCACTAAGTCTTCATAATTCCATATGCAAATGATTCTTTTAATTGCAATGGGAATTCCATAACTCATTCTCAGGGAAAAAGGGAAAATTACTTTTTTTTTTTTCTTAGTTAGAGGACAAATACAGTACATCGATATTGTATTTTTCCATATGTGTACATTCCAGCTGCTATTTCAGAGCACTGTTCTAGACTACAGAGAGAAAAAAAACCTGCATGCCACTCACTACAGCACTGGCACTGACAAAGAGACATACAGTCTATTACCACAGTTGAGGTACAGAATTTGAAGGTCAAATTAAACTGCTTCTCTTCATTAATGACATACATGTCAGTATCATAGAAGCAATTCTGAACAAGCTGCTGCTTGCAGTGTTGAAGGTCCTTACAGAATTAAACAAAGCATTATAACTAGTTTAATCACCTTTTAGCATTTTAAAATGTCTTCTCTTATTATATGAATTTTTATTGCTTTGTAAGTGTCTTTTCATGTTTAACACTTCAAAGTATCCACTGGAATAAGCAGATGTTTAATTCCCAGAGAATGTTTCACTGCCTGAAAGTTGTACGAGCAATGCAAATCTGTTACAGAGGAGAGCTAACAGACTCACAAATGATACCTGTATTTCTCTATTGAAGAATTACACAAGAGAAGGTGATGAAAAAACTTTCACCCTGCTGGAACAGATGAAAACACTGCCTTGCTTAGTTAAGGGGAAAAGCCTGGATAGAAAAGTCTCTAACCATTAGTCAGACTGTGGCATTAGAATCACAGGAAATAAACAGGAATTTGGCAAAGGCAGACAACAGGAAAGATCTTGAAAGTCAAACAACAACAACAAAAAAGACAGATCTCTTACGATATATACTCCTGCAGATATTTAAAAGTGTAATACGTACAATTTACTAAAACAGTATGCTCAAAGGAATTAGCTAGTAAATTTACCAGCTAAACAAAAGAATCTTATATATATAAACTTCTGCTGTTAATCTGTATCAGTTTTGTCTAGTTTAAATATTCTGACAATGAAAAATTATTAAATATTTGAGTGATGTAATTCCCCTGTTAGCAGCTTGTGATACTTCTAAGAAAGACTGAAAATCACACACATACTTTGAGGAAAAAAAAAAAGCAAACACACACAAAACCAAAACAGGTTCAGCTGGCTATTACAGTCCATTTTATCTTTCAGTAGTTAAACTTAAGAAACCTTAATTCTTAAAACTACTAACTGAACAACTCTTTCAATGAGCAGTGCATGCAGTTAATGTCAAAACTCTATTTTGAGTACCCAAAATAAAGAAATGCTTCTAGTATGTAGAGGAACATAGGATTTTAATATGTGAAAAAACAATACAAAACATTAATCTTTACTTGTTTATAGGATTAGAAAAGAATAATGAAGATTTTTCTTATCTAAAAAAAGTAATCAAAATGCCACTTTTTGTATTTCTGTATTTGTATTTACAAATATTGCAGACCAGTTTAGGAAAAAAAAAAACAAAAACCACAAAACACAAAACACCAAACAAACAAAACCAACCAAGTGTGAGGTGTGCAATTAAATTGCAGGCAAATTCCATTGCTTTATAATGGTTTAAGTCTGAATGTGTATTTCATCTAATGCTATCTCCCTTAGGCAGAAGACTTTTTTTGCAACTTTGCAAATGACTTACCGGCAGTGTTTATGTGAGCCTGTTAAGGTTTCAATCACAAAGCATTCCCCTTCATTGAGACAATATGCAAGATCCTTGTCTTTGCATGGCTTAAAGTGCTCAGATCGCTCAGTGGAATACGTTGTAGTATCTATGGAGAAAGCAAAAAAAGGAAATAAATGCTGTAAGGCTGAACATTCAATGTTCTTAAATATCTTAGATCTTTATTATATTTATATGTTCTTATATTTTAAATAAATTTGATCAAATTGGTCTCAGTGACATCAACTGATCAAGACAGAATGCAAAAGCACAGAGCAAGCAAACTACAATGTGACTGCCACATTATTTGCAAACAAGATTCTTGAAAAGATTCACAAAAGGAATCTTCTATTTGGAAATATTAGCAGAAAAACAAACTAGACTGCAGCAAAGTTGAATCTAATTTCAACTACTTCCAATTCCCAAAGCAAAACTTCTAAAATGCAAACACATCTTGTTCTTTAATCAGAACAATGTTTCTGGTTTTATACACTAAAATATGGTTTTAAATACAATACATAACTTTTCATGAAAAACAGGCAAAAGTAATTAAAATAGTAACAATCTAATAAAACCCTCATAAAACCTACAAAAAATGACAGAAAAAGCAATGCCAAAAACCTAAGGACAATGCTCATTTGATTCATCAGGCACAAAAATTGGCCCAGAACTTAAACACAAGCAACACACCACAGGTTGTTTCATTTCAGGTACATCATCTGTAAGTGTCTATAGACCCATTCAAACACCCCCATAACACAGTTAAAAAAACTGGTTACAGTCGGAATATGTAGGAATAGGCTGACAGTATGTCAGGTTGAGCTATCATTCCTGTCTTCTAATATATCTCTTTAACCTTTCCAATCCAGTTGGATTAACCAACAATAAAGTGAAATTTTCAGAGGAAGATGTCTGACTAACAGATATTTTAATTTCTTCACTAAAACAAGGATTTTTCTAAAGAAGTGTGATTTCCAAAGTAGACAAAGATTTCCACGGAGCCATAGCTCAATCTTCGTATACAGTCTTAATTCTCAAAGTTTAAACCTCTACTCACTTTGTGGGGGCAAGGACTAGGATCTAATGCACCACTATAAATTAGAATTATAAGGGAACATTGCATTATATACCATACAGGCTGTCACAAAATATTCTGTTGCCTCCTGTCAAAGACATGAAGCTCTGCTCAATGCACATCGAACTTTAAAAACTCAAAACTATTTGAAAAATCCATTTGCTTTTTGCTCAGATAATAGTTTGGGTTACAAGGGACCTTCAACCAGATCAGGTTGCTCAAAGCCCCGTCCAGCCCGGCCTTAAATGTCTCCAGGGATGGGACATCTATCACGTCTCTGGGCAACCTGGGCCAGTGTTCCACCACCTTCATTGTAAAAAATGTCTTCCTAATGTCTAACCTGAATCTCCCCTCTTTCAGATTAAATCCATTACCCCTTGTCCTATCACAACAGGCTGTGCTAAAAAGTTTTCACTCAGTACAAAGTAAATGTGTACCACACTAATACCAGGGTTGAAAGCAAAAACACTGAAATACAAAATACCTCTATGGTTCTGAAAGAAAATTCAGATAACTCAAAAAAATCTTTCAAAGTAACTTTTTCATTCTTAGTGTTTGTTAAATAAAATAGTGCTACAGGCTTTTCTTGTTATCCAGACTAAGTGAAGATTAATAAAATACATCTGAAAAGGATAAGAAAATCCACATCCTGATGTTTGTATACAACACTACAGTGTTGTGGGGGTTCGTCGTTCTTGTTGGTTTGGGGTTTTGGGGGGTGTGTGCGCGTGGTTTTATTTGTTTGGGGTTTTTGTTGTTTGGTTGGGTTTTTTGGTTTTGGGTTTCTTTTTTGTTCTTGGTTTGCTTGGTTGGTTTGTTTTTTTCCTGCCTACAGAGAAAATATTTCAGTTCAAAGTTTTCAGTGGAGACTGCAGATTCAGGATTAAAGGTCCTGTCATTTCCCCCCAATAGCAGCACTTTAAAAAAGATGCAGGCTGTATAAAAACTACTATGTTTTTAATGACTGCAAGCAAACTCTGAAGTGAAATGTAATGACATGTGGAAACAGCACAAGATGTTTTTAAATGCAAATAGTGATGAGCACATCAAGAATGATCAGGTTTTATGTAATAAAACTATTTTAATATAGGAAAAAGGTAGCCTGTTTACCTTTTAAGGTCAATTATACACAGGAGAAGTTAAATGACCATTTAAAAATTGCTTAGGAAAAAAAAGTATAAACAGTTATCAGATATGATATTCCTATCCCTTTTAAATAAGGGAAACTGAAGACAATATTACTTGAAAGCACTTGTGATAATTACAAAAGGTAACTAAAACTGTTTGATGAGCAGCAACTCGGTGTGGCTTTAGAGAACAGAACACATATTTGTCAGCCTGCTCTGAAGAAACAATCTGTGCAAACACCTTTATGAAGGCAGTCACGTTACATAGACCAAAGTAATCTGAGATGTCCCCAAAGGACAAAAGCAGAGCTAAGGAGATGCACAGTATCCCAAAGCACGTCTTTGAGGTAGTGACGTACTGAATTCTCAGAGCACAATGTCTGAAGTGCAAGATACCCCCTTCTACCATAATTAACTCAAAACTACCTTGTCAAGGTCAGCATTTTAAAGTTTTAGATTAAATATATTCTTCAGAGGCTTTGTTCTATTTTATTTTAATCATTTCTCTGTTAAACATTATTCAGATTAAATCAAGTCCACAGTAGAAAATTTTGCCAATTCAGCAGTGTCAGAGCAGACCTAAGACTGAGCACATGACATTTTATACCGGCAAAATTGCCACTGAAGATACAGCTACAGCAGAGCTTAATTTATTTCAGGAGTAATGGAAACTAGACAAGTAATTGGACTTCTTTGCCAATACGAATTTTTAATAAACGGTGGTCAGCCGTTGCACCAAGCCAGCCTGCCAGATCAGGAGTTTCCGAACAATACACTTTTTTTTTTTTAAAAACAAATACAGTCTCATTAAAATTCAGTTTGAAGTTACGGCCTTTTCTGTCTTGGAAATACTTGTGCAAGTGTAACCAGGTTGATGCAAATGGAAACAATGGTCTATGGTCAGCAAAGATAGATGTCTTAGCTACAAAGGTCAGTCACTAACATTCGGAAGCTGTGTTAATAATTAATATCCTAGATATCCCTAGACCTGTTCAGTATTTTCTGTTGGATATGCTCACATACAGGATATGTGAGTTTTCTGAAAGGTTACAATCCTGCTGTTATTTCATGTCACACTCATGATGAAATGAACTCTGCTACAGCTTCTTTAAATATTGGAAAAAAAATAATCTAAAAGCTTTTTTTTTTTTTTAAACAGAACTACAGAAAGAACAAAACAATGGAAAATACTGTAGAGACTACATGGTTTTATTGATCCTTTTTCTAATAAATAATAAATCCTATTGTCTAATCTGTTTTCCCCCTCCTTTTATCTGCTAACCAAGCCCTGAACTGAATTGTCCTTCATTGCTTCAGAAGCCTGCTGAGTATTCACCAATCCATTGTGCATTGTTGTTGTTGTTTGGTTTCCTTTTTTTAATAATAATTGATAAAACCTAGGCATTCACAAAATTACTAGTAAGCCCCTTAATTTACTTCTAGCCTTTGAACGTGGGTAACAGACCCAAACATTTATAGGTAAGAAAAGGGAACTTCTGTTGTGCAGATGTCCTTGAATTCAGTACATAAATACCAATAAACCATAATCCCTTAAGATTGTCTTGNATTAAGATTGGTTTGGTTTTTTTTGGGTTTTTTTTTGTTTTTTTTTTTTTTAATGCTCAGTGACCAGGTGTTTCATGCAAAAGCAGCAGGGGCTATTGATTTCTGCTGGAATCTTTTCAGCTAAATTGGAAAAAAAGCATTTCTAGGCACTTTTGCTCTATTTTTCTTGCCTAACTATCAGCAGCACTTTATGCGTGATTCCCATACTCTAAATGGATACACCACTGCCAAGTATCAGATACCACTGCGTAATCAAATCAATAAGAATTCACATTTTGAAATAAGGCTTCAAGATCTTTTTTTTAGGAACATGGTGTTGGTTAAAAAAAACAAATGTAGCTGTTTGGGAACTGTGAAAAAGATTCAGTAGGAAGCTTTTAAATGTTATTTTATTTTGTTAAGGTCTAAAGCTTAGTCTAAAGAAGCGTTAGTGACTTTGTATTCCTGTCTCATTAATCTATTTCATCGTGTTTACACCAGCACTGGATGGCTCATTATAGCTAATTTATTGAATGATATTCACGGCATAACGTGGATACTATAAATGCTATCTCCCCCTTCAAGCCTACAGGTTCATTGTTTCCAGTATTATACTCTGATATTAATAAGCCTGTAATTGCAAAAGACAAATGCAGGAAAAGGGAGAACGCAAGATTTAAAATATCCTGGGAAACTGCGGCACTCGTGGCAGCTGTTTCTGCACAGACTGCAGCATCCGCCATTCCCACCCAGCCCATCTGTCTCACAGCATTCTGGCTCAGAAAGAGTTTTCACTGGATACTTCTCAAACCTGCACGCACCTCATTGTGAACATTTTTTTCCAGATAGACAGCATTAGCTGGTATAGAGAAAGTGGGAAAAAAAAAAATTACCTAGGAGAACAAGAGATAAGAAGATCCCGCTTAACTTTTCTGGAGTCACTAGTAAAAGGGCATACAAATTTTGTAGCTACACTGTAACATTCACATATTAACACAGGTATGGCAACTACTTAGTGCATTATTGTTGCAGTTTAACTCGCAGGAAGCTGAACAACACCTTCAGCTTTTGCTCAACCTCCTGCAGCAACATGTGGTAGAGAGCTGGAATAAAGGTAAACCTCGTGGGTTAATATTAATAAAGACAGTTTATTAATAGGACAGAAAGGGAAAATAATAACAACAATTATAATTATAATAAAAGAAGATATAAAACAAGTGATGCACAATACAACTGCTCACCACCTATCAGCCAGTTCCCGAGCAGTGGTTCCCCCAGCCAGCTTCCCCCAAAATATATACTGAGCATGATGACATGGTATGGAATATCCCTTTGGCCAGTTTGGATCAGCTGTCCCGGCTGTGCCCCTTCCAGCTCCTTGTGCACCTGGCACAACGCGAGAAGCAGAAAAGTCCTCGACTACCTGACAATATTATTCTCATACTAAATCCAAAACATGGGATACTAACAGCTATTACAAAACCAGTTAACTCTATCCCAGCTGAAACACAGACAATTATCAGGGTGGTATATTTAAGACACCACATTTAGTTTAATGCCAGATCTTACACATTGAAAGACTTTTTCAAGACTACTGCTGTGTACTACCAGTTCTATAAATTTAGTATCAACATGCAAATTAGCTTTTCCTTTATTTTATTATCCATTTATAACCAGTCACTTCTCTGAGAACTACTGACTTACTGAGCCACCAAAAACCAACATGCTTATTTTAAATCACTGATCACATTATTAAATGCATTTAAAAAAAGCCAATTGCAAAAAACTGTATTTCTTCTGATAATGCAACTCCAGAGAGAAAAAACAAAACCAAACAAATCCACAACCACATAAAACCTTCTCCAAACATCCCAACATTTTCTACAATATATTTTTAATATTGTTATTGCAATCTACAAAGAAGGTAACATAAAAGGACATTCAACAGCAAATAGAGAGTTAAATTTAATGCTTAGTGAAGTCAACAGCAAAATATTTATGACTAAGTATAACCAGGGTTCCCTGCAGTCCTTATAGGATCATGTACTGCTTCTGTCCTGATATTTTAGAATTATGTGGTAGCCCTACTAGAAAGAATCTTGCAGAAATGAAAACTACTCACACAATAGTTTATATTTGTTTACTCATAATACCTTGAATCTTAAAAAAAATATAACCTAAAATATTCATTCCTGTGCTGTAAGTGAAAGGTGGGTAGGGGGAGAAGATACCAAGATACAAAGCCCTAGTAAGATATTAATTAAGGAAAAAGGAGTGGAAAACTTAAATATTACTTGTGTTTGTTGTGATTTAGCCTTAGCTAATGGTTCTCTCTTAAGTTGTCAATATTTGTAAAGTAAACAAACATTCAAGACATTTGTGATAAAAAATAGAGATCATCTTTTGTCAAGGGCTAATTGAATGCTAGTTGGTATTAGCCGTGGGAGAACACTGGAATAATCAATTTTAAAATTCAAAAAAATTAATAAATTATGATCAAAACCCCGGAGTTATCTAGCAATTAAGACTTTTTTTTTAAATAGTAACAGAGTTCTTGTTCTAAATCTGCTTGAACTGTTTCCATGCATTTATCTATGATTAAAGCAAAAAACTTAGTGAAAATATATTAAAAAAATATTATATATACAGAGGTAGTTTTGTAATAACTAGACATTTTGTGCCAGACAAAATTTTATTTAATCCAATAACACTAAAAAGGATTTAATTGCATTGTGATATAAAGCAAAATTGTGCTGTAGATGTGGAAATACTTGGAGCTTTTCTGTTATCCTTCAGATTCAAATGAACAAATCTGTAAAATTTATCGACAAACTGATAAATCTCATGTGATATTAACTCAAGAAGCACATTCCTGTGAAATACTCATCTGTGGATACAAACAACCACATTCTTTAATAGGTTGCTTTTCTCTCCATACCAGCAGAGCACAGCATCACATCCAGAACTGCATAGAAACAACAGCTCAAGCTCCAGAAATGTAGGAAAAAATTAAACTGAGATGGCCATCTCTCAAAAAAAACCAGCATACACTTCCTGTCAGTGACTCCAAAATTAATTCTTAAAGTGTGACCTTGTTCCAGAAATAGATGTTGTTCACATCTTCCAAATGCTTTATCACTTTGAAATCACAATGCACAAGTACTAATCCATATGTGGAAAAATATATTAAAGGATTTTCAAGCTACTAGTGCATTATTAGCAAAATATTATGTGCTTACTTGCTGCAAACCCGTTACATATTAAAGAGTGTCTTTGCTTTCACAACTTAAACAAAAGAAAAAACACCACCACAACACCAAAACCAAGCAACCACTATTTCTAAAAAGAATGTACAAAAAAAAAAAAAAATAATCCCACCTAATGGTATCTTGCAACTGAAACTCAAAAGCAGAAAAGCAAATAGAGCTAGCATCACTTCAGAATGTATTATCTGATCACATTTATCAAAACTAAATAGTGGACCCTAAATATCAATGAAATTCATCTATGTATGTGCAGAATTGCACATTAGAGGCTACATGAGCCAAAGAAACAGGAGTGACTAAAACTACTAGGTTCTTCAATGTGAAGAGCTATTTTGAAAATGGAGTCATGACAGTTGTGATGGGCACTTTAGGTGCAGAGTGCTTTTGCTAAGCAGACGTGTATTCAGGTGTCCTTTCATAGAACTTCTCATTAATTGATTTAACACTCGGTATCTGTGATGTCTGCAACCACCAGCACTTCACAATTAAAAAAAAAAAAATTCAAACAAAATCTAGTGCATCAATTCTACAGTAGAGAGCATCAGGAAGTTTGTGATGAAACATTTTTAGCTTGCTTTTACTACAGAAGAAAATGTTAGTTTGAAGAAATTATTAATCATTATTTATAAAGAATAGTAATAGAAATAAATTTGCCTTAAGCAAATCAAAATAATTTTCCTTTGTTTTTCATGCTCAGCTTCAAGTCATCTCAAAAGGATTCAAATCTCATTGCCTAGGGAGGACTGTTACTTTAACTGGATTTGTCTGGAGTTCCTTGTAAATAAGTTCAAATGAAGAATTTCAGAACTTTGTACTTTCAAATCTGATATATTTGGAAATATAAAGGAAAGCAAATAGAAGAGGAAATAGAGAAGACACATATATAAGAAAATACAAGAGAAGTGCAATTACCTAAATAATGCAATATTGCTACAGAGGGAATACAAAAGTGGTGTTACAATCATTACTACGTCTAGTAAAACAGACCAAAAAACCCCACAAACACAAACAAAACAAAGAAACAAACAAAACCAACAACTGAAAAACCCCACAATACCAAAAACCAGTCCTCTGAATCTTTTTCTTTCTTATGTGACAGCTGTCTTCTCTCTCCTCCTGCCCATCAAGCACAATGTGGGGGTGGGAGTTGAGATGCAAGGACCAGGGGAGAGAAAGATAACGACAGAAACCTGGGATCTTGATGTCTATGCTGGTATGTGCAGGTGGTTTCTCCTGCACCCACCTGCACTACAGCTCAGAGGTAACAGTGCTGGAGTGAGCTGTAACCTAATTCCAGCAGATCCCATGTGTAGCTCTGTCTAGTTCCACATCACCTGATTCCCATCACAAGCCACATCATCCATCCAGTTTCTTTATCCTTTATATGTGTAATCATAACCCAGCAACTAACCTACATCGCTTCAGTCTACAAACTCCAGTCCCCAATACAGATTAGTCAGACTCCATAGACACTTCATTTTTATGTGAAAGCTGCATAACAGATAACTATGAAAAGTATGTGTGCAATGGACACATACTTGTAAACAAAACAAGTACCTGGTAGTTTAAATTTGTATCAATATAAATGAAAACTTGATCAAATCAGCTACGCTTTTCTTTTGGATGATGCAATTAAGATTTTCTTCTATATCAGTGTGTCAAACAATCCTTTGCTTCAGCACATGGTAAGGGCAGAGGGGAGGATAAAAATTTGTGTGGGTCTCAGGAGGGAGGTGGTGCCCTGTTCTAGTGCCCCTTTCCCAGCCTGCTTCACCCTTCCCATTGCTCAGGAAAGTCTGAAACAGCTCAAATTCCTAGTCAAAAGATCCCAAACACTGATCATCTCAGCTCCTGGACCTTAACAAACCTGATCTTTATCATCCCCTGTGTCCTGCCACCCAGCCTTTGCCCTGCTGCCACTATCACCAAATCAAATTATGCCCCCACAGCTGAAAAACTAATTCTAAGGCACATACCTGCCACTTGAGAGCTTTAAATAAAAAAGTTAAAAGGTAAAAGTAGACTTCTGATTTTTCTGCAAACCAAGCTGCTGTCCACGTGTTTTTCCACAAAATGATAAATAATTTAAACTGGAAGATATCCCACCAGACCTCCCGCTCAAAGTATGGTTAACTTTGATTTTAAAATCAGGATGCTGTAGGGAGTCCACATGATTGTTTTTTAAAATCTCTAAGGATAGATATTCTACAACCCCTTACAACTACCTGTTGCAGTGTATAGTCACTCTCACTGACAATTTTTTTTTGCCTCCTTCTATCAGACTCAGAATAGATAAGGCTGGAGTTGATAAAACAAACAAACACCACCACAACACAAACAAATAAACAAAATAACACCACCACACAACAAAACCAAAACATACACATACTACAAAAACCACTAAAATGGAAGTTACACAACTGAAATAGTTTCACTGATGTATGAAACAGTTCCTTAAGAGTTTGTTAGCAGAAATTAAAAATTCAATATATGCCTAATAAATGATGGGAACTGCTTTTTTTTTTTTTCTGTTGGATTTTTTGGGAGTTAGTTTGTTTTTCTTCTGACTTTAATACCCTCACAGAGCTTTCCAAAGTGAAAAGAAAATGAGATATAACATTTAAGATTCTGAATGTGTCTAAACCACCTCAGAAGAGCAAAGGGGGTTTTAATGCTTAGTATAAAAGGTTGCTATACTGTTATTGGCAATAGACATAGTGTGAATTCTGCTTTCAAAAATCTGTTCAACTAATATTGATGAATGACTGAGCAATTCATGCATATTAATGACTTCTTTTTGACTGCTCAGGCCTCTCTAATAATTTTTGTCCTTACATAGTAATCATACCACAGATAGCAGCTAGCTAGGCTGTACTGCTTTAAAGTAATGGAAAATCACAATTATTAATAGCAAGAGCAATACAGCAAACATTATCAACACTGAAGCAATCATCCGTTCCTAAGAATAACTGTCTTGTAAGAAAACTCTTCTGGGAACATGTATGTTGTGATTTACAGCTAATTAAGGCCATCTGCAAATTCTTTAAAGTGTGATAAGAATTCAATTATCACCTTCATAAGTTATTCCTTCTAAACATTCACAAAACACAAAGGTTAAAATAGAAAACTACAGTTCTGTGCAAAATACAAGGAATACACATTGTTACAATACAAAGGTATTCATTGCCATGACACTGTTAGCAATCCCCGTTGCAAAGCCCAATTTTATGTAGAGATTATTTTCAAACATTTGGAATGTTATGTATAACTTATCCAGACATTTCTGAAAAAATGACTGATTTTACTAAGAAATTAGAAGTGGCACAACTGTAAATCTGCTCAGACAACTACAAAAAGCAGTTCAGAGTAAACACGTTTGTTTTTCTCTTATAAACGTAAGAATACAACTCAGGCTTTTTCACAAACAACTTCCAAAGCTTTCAGCTCTGAAGACCTGGGCATTCCTGAAAGGACTAGCTATTTTTTTTCCAAAAGCTTGTAGTTTTTTTATGTAAATATGCAGCACAACGCATACACAAGAAAGTAAAAAGGTAACCACCTGAAGCTCTGTCAGCTGCGCGTAAATCAGATCCTGGGCTGCATCAGCAGGGCCATTGCTAGCAGGAAGAAATGTGATCATCCCACTCTGCTCAGCACTTGCCAGGTTGCACCTGGAGTTCTGTGTCCAGTTCTGGTCCTCACAATTAAAAAAAAAGGCATGGATAGACTGGAGAAGGTCCAAAGGAGGGCTACAAAGATCAAAGGGCTGGAGAACCTGCCCTATGGAGAAAGACTGAATGAATTGGGTCTTTTTATCTGGAGAAGGCTTAGGATGAAACTGTCACAGTTTCCCAGTACTTAAAGGGCAGCTACAAAGAGTATGGAGGCTCTGTCTTCACAAGGAGCCACTTGGAGAAGACAAGGGCAATGAGCTAGCGGGAGAGGTTTCATCTTGGCATTAAAAAAAAAAAAGTTAAAAAAAAAAAATCACTGGAGGTTTTTAAGACATGACTGGACAGGCTGCTAGATAAACTCATCTCAACTTCCTTTGCCATGAAGGGTTGGTTGGACCAGATGGTCTTTTGAAGTCCCTTTACAGCCTGGGCTGCTTCTGTGGCCTCTAGGTCTTCTAAGGAAATCGTAAATGATCTGAAGTTGTACAGGAATTATCCAGTACCAGTTTTTCAACATTCAATAAATCACTTATAACAGTCACTGACAAAGTACTATAGGCTAAAAATAGATACCCAAAGGAATAAAAGGATTATACTAGTTATATAGGGAAACATTTCACATTGCAACGTAAAAATACTAATTGTCAAGAAGCTACACATAGTCTGTTTGACTGGCAGCATGATGCTCTTTCTACAAGAAATCAAAGTAGGTCAAATAATTCACTAAATAGAAATGAAGGAAATAGGAAATGCAATTTTAACCCTAAATTTGTAGAATACATATTTCCAAGGCATGCAATCTAAAATTTATTCACTATTGCGTTTATCATTTTGACATCTTTGTGGTGCAGGCACGCCAAGTCAGGCTGTAAAACATTAATGCTATTCTCAGCATTTCCTTTCATAAAGAAATTTGTATAACCTACGTCATATATATGTGTGTATATATATATATATATATATATATAAATCTCATTTATTCACCTTGATTCTTTTAATGCAGTCTTCTAGAACAGAAAGGGGATAGGCATGAGAAGGTCAAGTGTCTTTGCAACAGTTCCTTCATTCTGTACTGCTCTGTTCCTGTATACAGCTTACCTCCCAAGATTTCTCTTGTTCACTTTCTCAGGTAAGGAGGACACTTTTGCATCTGTTTCTGATATGGAACTGCAAGAAGTGCATGTGCTGCAAATCCCCTTGACATTATTACCTACCAGCAGGCAACAATAAACTGCTCAGCAATACAGGCTAGCATTTTCTAATCCAAGTAATTAGGTAAATTACATACAGCCTTGTAATTTAAATCCACAGTGCTTTGACATAGCAAAGTGTCAGTGAACTATGGTAAAGAAGAGATAATGAGGTTCTTACGTGGGCTACTACAGCTTCAGAAACTAGATTTCAATCAAGAGAACCTGGGTTAGGTCTGAGTTTGATTAGAGATGTCAAGGGTATCATCTCTCATATCAAAACACCTATTTTTGAATATTACACAGATTAACATAAACATGGTATTTTTCTATTTCATAAATCCTTGGCCTTGGACTCACATTCAAATCAGGTTTAGTTGCATCTCCCTCTAGTCCTGGACTTAACACAAACAAAATTATGAGCTCAGTATCTGTGATTCAATTCTAAGTCATTGCCTAATAACCAAGACAGATTTTTCTGCTAAATTCTCTGCAATTGAGACTATTACACTGGTACAAATGAAGTTCAAAAGAGTTGAAACTTCTTGGCCTGACTTCTTACGATTAGAGAGGACACAACCTTAGCGCAATAAACCAATACACAGTTAGTCTTGCCAACTGTGAACAAAGGAGCAAAGGGAAGAGAAGTCATGGAGTTTGCAACTGTAAGGAAAGATGCTTTTGTAAAGACAGTATTACGCACATTGAAATCTCTCTTGGGACCATGGCCACTACGAACAATATTTGGTCAGGGTTCCTGTTTTTCACTTCAGTTTCCACAAGTCACAGCACTCTCTGAAGTTGCATTTGGAAGCATGCTCTCTACATCCAATGTGCTCTATAGTTCTAATTTTATAAGCTGTCAGTATACTCACCCTAAGTAGCACAGGTGTCATACCTTATGGTGAGTTCACTAATTTTAATGTTATGTTAGAAGTTAATATATATTTTCTTTCTCGAGTGCAAGTTGTTTATGGCACAGCTGACTGGCAGGCAAGAGAAAAACAGACACAGCTTTCATTAATCTGTAACGCTACTATGCTATTGAGAAGNAAAAAAAAAAAAATAAAAAAAAAAAAAAAAAATTAATAAAAAAAAAAAAAAAAAAAAAAAAAGCTAACATGCTACCATCTACTCCTTTTCTAATGCTTCCTTAATTATTACACACACAGATGTTATAACGTATACGCACATATAAGCAGAAAAGCATTGAATTTCCATGGAGTTCTGATTACCATTAGAGTAACTTCAGAACTTACATTTCACTTCCAGGCATTCATGGTATGAGGGCATGGCACCCTGATGTGCTGGTAGCATTGCATCTCACCACCAATGTTAGCTGCCAGAGCATTTCGGGATCATGGTTGTGCGGTTATTTTTCATCCTTAATCAGTTTTGAGCAACAGAAGTGTTATTGCAGGCAAGCACAGTGCTATGCAGTAAACATGCTTTGCCTCAGCTTTTTACAATATAATCTTCTTGTTTTGGAATGAGTTATGATTTTTTGGTTTTAGGTAACCTAGTCAGCCTTTACAATGGACCCTTCAACAAAACAATTGTGAAAGCTATGAGTAAGAGCATTCCAGTAACTATTTAATTCCACTGAAGATCGTGGAGAAAAAATATCCCTGAGAACTGATACTAACTAGAATTTTAAAGTTCTTAGAAACATTCAGGTTAATTTTCTATTCATTAATGACTAAATAAATTTTGCAGATCTTATGCTTTGCCCCCCCCTTTTTTTTTTAAGGAAAAATATTATGTATTCTTCTTAAATAACTCTAATTTCATCTACCTGATAAAGCAGTGTAATTGAGGGAAAACAGATTAAATAGCCAGATTTTTCCCTGCAATTTTATAGAAACTCAGCACAAGGTCTACAGAACAGGCTTCTAGCAGTATAAATTCCAATATATCAGAAACCTCAATGTTCATTCATACTTCAGTTACAATGAAAACAGCATGACAGAAATAAGTGACCACTGCTTGCATGTCAAAAAGGGTAAAGTCGACGTTAAAACAGCATCAATAAATTTGCACCCTTGCAATATTTTATGAAATTTACTATTTTTGTCTATTCTATACTACAAAAGAAGACGAATGAAACATCTGTTGCAGCTTCTGTTCTCGCTCCAGGAAGAATTAGGATGCAGTGTCACCCTTCGGTTCTCTCCACTCTGCAATTAGCTGGTTTAGGTAACACAGACTAAGCACAATTGTCATGAATATCTTTCAATAAAACTGTCTTCACAAGAAACTAGCCTTGAAGTAGAAAACAAGAGCATTCCTTAGCTTTCCCACACTCCTGAATCAAATATATGTTAACCTAGGCATCTACCAGTGTTAGCTAGTACAGAACAAGAGATTTCACATGCTGAAGATGCATCCTTGTTTTATTACTCAGATTAATTCAGTATATAATTGAAATTGAAACAATATCTCCTACCTTTACCCATGAGAAATTTGGGCAATATCAGAAGCCCTTTGTGTCTCCCTGTACCAGTTTGATGGTTGCAGAGCAGTCAGCTTTCCACTGCTAAACAAAACAGCTTGAGGTTCAACAAATCAGGAGTGCTGGCATCTGACAGAGCTAAAGTAAGGGGGAGGAGAGCAGTTGCGAAATGGCACTGACAACTTCATTTCCACTTTTGTGCAAATTAAATCTAGGCTGGGGCACAGAAACTGAACATAATTAGACATTAAAAGTAGTACTGCAGGCTCTGGTTGACTGAAGATATTAGGACAGCATAGAAAAAGCCAATTAAACTACTAGTTTAACTTACAAACTGCAGCACTAATAATGTTCATAGAACTAAAAGACAAAAGCAACAGAAGTCCACTTTTGGAAACGCAACACTGAACTCCTCCAATGCTAGCCTAATTCCATTTTACAATCTCTCAATTTGAAAATGCACTGTATAGTGCACTACTCTAGTGCCACCACATTGAAGAAAATCATACACAGAAGCAACAGCTGTGATCACTGAACTATGAGTAATTAACAGCTGAGTAATAAAATATAACTGAAAAAGTGCATAATCTTCTTTTAATGATTTTTAGTTCTTCTTTAATGCTAATATACACCACATATGAACCCACAACTAAATAACTGTTTTAGCTTATATTACTTACACATCCCTCAACCTGCTAACCAAAAATCTAAGCAGAATTTTTCACAATAATCTATTGTGTTAGACTATTGTTAACGACATTTGCAACTAGAAGGAGATTTATTGTCCACTGGGAAGCTGCCCAATAGGCAGCTAACATACCATTGCTGCAGCTGTCTCTGACTTTGTCATGTTACAAAGCTGACTCACACAGCAATTTTTGCCAGAAGATTTTTGGCGGCAGTAGCAAAAATCCTCGTAATATCCCCTCTCTGGAGAGCACAACTGCTACTCTTGAAGAAAAAAACAAAACAGCTGGTAAATCAAATAAACTGGTTCCTAAATAATTCAGTAATCATTGTCAGAAGTTCACAGGTGGTGAACCCGAATGCTAATCAAGTCATAGAACCACAGAATGGTCTGGGTTGGAAGGGACCTTGAAGATCATCTGATTCCAACCCCTCTGCCATGAGCAGGGACACCTTCCACCAGAGCAGGTTGCTCAGAGCCCCGTGCAACCCAGCCTTGAACACTGCCAGGGATGGGGCATCCACTATAAGGCCTCCTTAGAGCCCTCTTTTCTCCAGGCTGAAAAAGCTCAGCTCTCTCAGCCTGTCTTCACGAGAGAGGTGCTCCAGCCCTCCAATCATCTTCATGGCACTCCTCTGGACTCACTCCAACAGGTCCACATCCTCTAACAGCATCCCAAGGTTCTGGAAAGAAGTCCAGACACAAATACTTGCTCATTACAGTATTTCTCTCCCTCTTCTTCCAATGAATTTTTAATTCTTGACTTTGTTTTCACAGCCATGCTTTTTTTTGGGTTTTTTGATGTTTTGGTTTGGGTTGGGCTTTTTTGTTTGTTTGTTTGTTTTAAATAATTCACATGTAATGCTGCTCAGGTCACACACAGAAACACTTAAATATTTGAGGCTTTACATAACAGGAAAATCAGATTTGAACAGTGGTTCTTTACAGCAATACATCACCTCGCTCATACAGGTTCAAGGTTAGTGCTCAACTGGGAGAGGCAAGAGACAAATGCCTGCCCTAATCAAGATACATTTGCTTCTCAGCCATTCCCAAGGAAACAAGAAGATAATTTCCTCTAAAACGGTCTGCCCTACATAAATCTTCTCAAGGCAAAAATTACTTTATTTGTACAAGGCATGACTAAAGATAAGAGGAATGGGTGTGGAAAGAGAGGGTCAGGGAAAGAAGGAAAAAAAAGTCAGATGCTAACTAACGCATAATTTCTCCAAATTTATACGACATCAAGTAGCAGGTTTTAAAAACAACATAAAATAGGATTAGACTTACCTATGAAAACAAGGTTACTAACATCAATTGTTAAAAGGGAAAAAGTCCCCAGAAGCTAAGCCTGTTTTGGAAGTGTCTTTCAGATTAAAATTACTAGGTGGCTCATTTTGAATCTGGGATTTTTTTATTTTTATTTTTTTTCCTTTTTAATGAGTTATTTTGCATTGACTCAGTGTTCAGTTTCTTTTTGCCAACAGTATATTTAGACTGAAAGCACTCAGAAGCAGCAGACAATGTGTTATAGTTTGGACATAATTAAAACCTCACCAAAAGCTTTGAAAACTGGGGGTACGAGTAATCAAAGTACGCAATCAGAATTTCTCTGGCACATAGCAAGTGAAAACCTTTGGCTTCAACAGTGTGTTAGATTGAATTAGCAATCTTTTGCACAGGAAAATGCTTCTTTAGTGCAAAAGTTGTTTAAACAGATCCCATTCCAGCCTCCTTGAACAGGCAGTGGCCTGTATAAGACACACATATATCCACACCTAGGAGAAAGATATAGTCAGAATTTCTTTTTATTCAAAGCTGATCTCATTTTGCTGAAGCAGACACTGCAGGACACTGGAAGCTGGAGTAGGCCAGAACAAGCTAGAACAATTTTCAGATTTTCTAGTTAGCATGAGCAATATGGCCGGCATCTGTTGACTCTAAAAATAAATGTATTTAAAACAAAACAAAACAAAAAAATCCAAAACCAAACACGTACCAAAAAAAACCCCCTATCTTGAGATGGTGGAATGAATGTTTCACATCCCTTTTGGCAGCTTGTATCTCTCCATTTGCCAGCTACTCTATCTTCTTTCTATTTTCTCCGGTTGAGTACGTTTCACGGTTATTTGGTAGATTTATGTATTTTCTTATGCTATTGCTTTCATACTGTCAAACATCCAAGACAATAGCTTCTGCTAGCTAATTCTCTTCCCACTAGATGACAAGGACTTCAAAACCAAAATTATTGTCTTGAGTCTTTGTTATCCAGCCTTCCTGCTTGTGCATACACTGCATGTAGAGTTTGTTTGAGGTGGCAACTTGATAGCAAAGCATGGCACAAAGCACATCAACATCTGCAAATCCTGTCAGGGCAGATGAGCTGATAGAATTCGGTATCAAAGGTAAAAGCAGCAGTATGCCCTACCATGCACTGAATGATAAGGCTAGCAGACTCATCTATGAGTACACATGATATATGGATATTACTGAAAATCTTTGCACGTTTTAGCGTGTATCAAAGTTTAAATCAGAAGTGGCTTTTGATTACCAAGATCTAAATCATACCTGAAATGACTATTTTAAAGGAAAATTTACAGAATCATCAAGAGCCAGTACAGAAAAAAACCCAAGTATTTTCAGACACCCTCCATGGCTGGACAAAGCCTCAGCAAGTATCAGAAAAGCCTACAGATCTGTCTGTCCATATTGCACACACTATTGTATTGCTAATATTTGGGATGTTCCAAGAAACATTTTACAAGTCTTCGCATCCATAATTAACACGGCTAATTAGCATTGTTAATGATTGTTTCAGAAGATAAATAGATCACTGATGCTGTATTTTTCCACACCAATACAATCGCACATGCATCACAAGACTATGGGTCTAAGAAATCTCACTTCATACAGCACTTATCAGTTTAGAACCTGCAGTGCCCTTCCATGTGTAGCAATGCAATGTAACAGCTTCTGGACATTTTCCTAGGCTCACGCTTCATCACGGCATTATCAAGCAGATGCAAGATTTCTGAGGAGAGCAAACAATCAGGCAAGCAGCTGAAAGCCTGCACGTTGCTAAAATTTTGGCTGAAATTCAACCTTCTAACAGCTGCAGCCGTGTTCATGACATTTTGAAAAAGTCTGAAAAACTTCAGTCTTATAATGATTTGCTTTTGTGTGCAAGTTTTTGCTGCCCTATTTTAGAACTCAGAAAGGACTCATCACGTCACTTCTCTCTCAGGGTGAAGTTTAATTTTTAATGAATTGTAATTAAGTACTGAAGCATCACCCTCTGTCCACCTCCTCACAGTTTACAGCTCCAGCAAACAACTTTCCACTATTCCCTTTCTTCCCTTTTTAGCACTGGAGGCACACTGTACATATTGTAGGACCCTCCAATCTCTTCACAGAATTAGACAGATTAATAAACTGGGACCAAAATCAAGAAGTAATTCAGGCTATGCACTATGCACTTCAAGCACTCTTGGAATTGGCAGCAGAAATCCGAAGACCAGTAATTTTATCAGTTTTCATATCTGGGACACATTTTACATAGCAAGAGCTTTCGAGGGTTGAGGGTTGAACATTATGAGCTATCCTAAAAAACACACTATAGCAAAATCCAGGACAGAATCTGCCCTAAAACCAAAACCAGTTAGAGGTCTCACATTGCAGATGTTAATATTCCCCATATTGCTATGAGCTATGTTTGATGTTATTTGTCTAGCACCAGACCTATGCAAAGTACTTCACAAAATGCAGGAAATGGAAATTTACTGCTAGGAAATTTGTCTCTCCAGTTTTAGGAAAAAAACACAGCATTATGTAGGTGTTCGCCAGCTGCAGAGGACTACTTTCTTAGTCTTCCTTGTTATTATTCAAGTTGTCTTTACAGATGGCCTTTAATAAAGGATTTATAATTTAAAGGATTTATAATGGAATAATTACGTATGCAGTAATTTCAAACATCTAAGCTTTTAGTGGCCTATTCACAATTATGACATATCAGTTAATTAACAAAAAAAAAAAATCACCATCCCTATTTTTTCCTACAGACCCACAGGAAAAAAAAAAAAAAAAATCTTCTCCTCAGACTTCAATTTCACTATTTCCATACTGCTTTCATCTCGGCTTATGGACAGACACACATACACTTCACAATTCCATTCCAAATTGGATGTGTCTTTTTTTGCAAGATATACATCACTGGTTTACACTTTGTTACTGAATCTCCTTCTCATACAATTATGGTATACAGCAATCTATATACACATCAAGAATCTGTACATACACAAACACTGTTGTACGTTAGTTTCACTAGAACAGATTCTAGAGCTAATATTAGCTGAGTGGGTACTCATGTCTACATCTGATTGTTATGGAGCCATGCAGGTGCCATCAATAATAACATTTCACAGCCATTTGCAGGATTTATGCTTGATAAACTAAAGATCTAGACCTCATAATCTCATCCTCTACTTATTTTTTAATCAAGTTTCATCACACACACATGTATGCGTGCATACGGTTACATACGCACTCTGGCTTGCTTGCTTACGAGCTTGGGGTGAGATTTATGGGGTGGATCACTGGTAAACAACTTCGGGATCTCATTTCAGTTTTATCTGGGGAGAGGCAATAATATAAGAACAAGTAAAGAATTATTCTGTACTTCAGCTAGTATTTTAAACTATACTATACAACACCTCCTTCCCCCAGCTCCCAAGTGTTTCGGTAAGGAAACATAAAATTAGCAAAGAAAATCAGGTATATTAATTTTTAGGATGGTACAAACTTTGCCAGACTTAACATTTCTTCCTGTGAAAAGGCAACATATGTCCTTAACTAGAAGTATGATAGTATGTACTAGCTTTGGGTACCTCTAGTAGTGTTAGTATTTCAAGGATATAAAAAGAAAAATCACTCTTTTCAGCCAAGCTCCATTTAGAAAAGCATGAATTTAAAGTAGCATCATTTTCTTGCCTTCTCTGTCTTTGCTTTGTCCTTAGTTCTATGGAAAACCTTCAAAATAGTAAAGATAGAATTTGATCTTTGAACACATCTTTGATAGAGACTTCTGTCTCTACAAAGTTAAAACCAAGCCTTGTTGAAAAACTTCTCCCAGGGTGCCTCCCCACACACACACCAAAAAAAAACAAAACCGAAAAAGGTACTTAGCGTATTTTGGAAGAACAGCTTCCCGGAAGTGCCCTTTCTGCTCAAACTGGATCACTTTTGAAGAGGAGCTCCCAGCCAAATTCCTGCCTAGGTGAGTCCAAGCACAGCAGCAACAGGGGTTTCTGACAAACCCCAGCACAACTAACACGGAATCACAACAAAATGTGATATTTTTCTTTTTTTCCTCCTTTCTTCAAGGAAATACACAGAGACAGACTTTGTTCTGGGATTAAAAAAAAAAAAAAGAAAAAGTAATCACAATAAAGAGGAGTAAACGAGTCACAGTGAAACTCAAAGATTCGCTGCATGTGACAGACAGTTTTTAGAGCAGAGATAGGAAATAAACCAAGAACAACCAAAATTGAATTTTCATTTTCACCAAAGCTTTAATAAGGGTACGCACCAGACCTTCATAAGACTTAGGTGCAGTTAGAAGCTCTTTAAAATACAAACATAATTGTTAGATATCTGTAAAAGGTACTGGGAATTAATCAGCTATTTCTCATCCTAAACCAGAGAAAACAAAGTCATAGAATCATCAAAGTTGGCAGGGACCTTGGGAGGGTGTCTAGTCCAGCATCCCACTCAAAGCTGGGTCAAGAACTGAGTTCAGTTCAGGTTGCTCAAGGCTTTGTCCTGAATAGTCTTGAAAACCTCCAAAGAATTGCGTATCTAAACTAAAAAATTATATCACATACATCAAGGAGAAAATATCCCAAGGAGATATTCTATTAAGCACCTTTTGAAGAAAGCAGGCATTTATGTTCTTACCATAGATGATACTACTTCAAATTACCTCTTTAAAATAGTTGACTTGGCTTCTCCATGCAGTCAGCAAGGGCAACAGGAGGCCAAAATTGCAATACAGAACTTCACATTACAAGTCCATCCTATCTATCTTCAGGTACCATTTTTCTTTTAATTTAAATGTAGTGTAATGAGAAACTGTGTTTAAAAAACAAAAACAAACCCCAAAAAACAAACCCCAAAGAACAAACCCCAAAAAACAAACCCCAAAAAACAACCCAACCTCACCACACCCCCAAATCCAAAAGGCCCGTATCAACTATAATAGCTGTTTCAAGAGAGACACACACTGTGAGTGTATGAACTCGCATATATATATATATATATTTATAGATATATATTTTTTTATATATATATAAAATGCACATAATTTGCCCCATGCTTGGGAAAACCGTCTTATCACATTCTTAGAACACAATAAGGCTTCCCAACCATTCAGTTCTGAAGCATCTGGAAAAGCAAATAGCTAAAATAATAACTAGGGAACAAAATACTATAAGGAAATTATTATGAAATAATAGTTTATTTAAGATGCATTATGTTTATCTCTGCTCATTTAATATAGTCAAGATGAAGTATTTTGTAATATTTTGGAAGGCAAAGATTTTCTACAACAAGCCCTGTATCATTACTCTTTCTTCCCTTGTTTACAAAAAGAAAATGAAAATAAAAAATGTTATTTAAAAAAAATTGAGAAACTTCCTTTCTCAGAAGCATGTTCTTGAGACAACTCAATGTAATGGTGGTAAACTGTAAATCTTAAACAAATTGCACACTTATTTTGGAGAATATTCTCCAGCAATCATTGTCATTTATGCCTTTTAAAGAGCATACGATGTTGCCTGTGTAGACATTATTTTGTTCCTCTGTTTGGTTTCAATAAAATAATTTTTTCCAGGCAGAACATCTAAATTACCACATATTGAAAAGCATAATGTCATACACCATCTGGTTTGGATTTGTGAAGTGGATTGTTTTTCATGCGTTTTCACCTGCGTGGAATAAAACGGTGTTGATGAAGCAGTAAATATTGGTTGATTGGATGCAATGAAAGATGAATTCTGAGTACAGGCCACTGTTAATTACAATAGGTACTCTGCCAAATATTTACTTTAAAAAGCCATCAACAAACCAACCAAACCAAACAAAACACACTTGCACAATGACCCATAGAGTTCAAGCACACAGCCCAGCACATCAGACAGCCTTTTTGGTTACAATCTGCAGCTGAAATATCCTGTCACTTTTTTTGACCCTTGTTATGCCAGCTTCAATGCACCTGAAATGAAATTGATTCCCGTTTTCCTTCCAGTATGCTGGAGGATGCACTAAGTAGCTATGACACATATTGAAGCCCCAGTGTTGCAAAATATCTTTGCCAAATCCCTGGATAACAAGTGCTTTGTAATTCAGCTAAAAACAACCAACCAACCCAGCAAGTAAACCCCAATTCACCCAGAAAACTCATCCCCTAGACTCAAGAGAAAAATAAGAAATTTAATCAGAAGATATACAACAAGTTTTTATGGTAATAAAAGTGGGAAAGGGGAAAGAAAAAGAAAAAAAGGTAAGAAAACCTCAAATTCTTCACAGTAAACCAAAAAAAGAATATTTTCTTGCTCCTTCTCTTAACCAGCTTGCATGTTACCTTCTCTAGCCAATGCAGAAGCCCTGGTCTCCTTTTATTGTATCTCTAGGCTATCTATCTTTACACTAGATATATCATAGACATCAGAATCTCCAGAGAATGCTCCCACTGCTGAGCTTTCAAAGGTTGCAGTACATTGGTCTTGGTTATGATTTAAATTACTGATTAATTAGGGTGTGCTTAATTCAAGGCATCTATAAATGACAACGAGCTACAAAAAGCAATTATCTTTATTCATCTAGTCTGGAAACCGTTACAGTCCAGTCTTTAGTTAAGTAACATGTCTACAGCTTAGGTTACCTGCAAGATCATTACTTTTGATGTCACATACCTAGCATTAGGACTGCCTTTGCAACTTGGGGTTTAGGTGTCCATGTCTTTAGGACAGGCTTTCACAGTTTACTAGGCCACACTGAGGTGTATGGCAGAGAGATGCCCAGCACTTTGATAACAGCAGGCAAGTGTGTTACTATGTCCTGTGCTTGCCTGGATTTCGAAGGATGCAAGTCTCTTAGAAACCCACAGCAACAGCACCCTGAGCATACACTCAAGTTAAGGAAAATGGTATGTTAAGAACTATCCACTGTCTGAAAAACATTCACATGGAACGCTGATGCCTTGCACATCTGAAACAGAGGATATTATTTAGGAACTTCGGTTTGCACATGTTTTTTTTTTTAAATGTTCTTATTTTAAAAATAAAATCACATGATATTCTATTCCAGTGCATCTGTACAGTCAGTGATTCATCTAATCAGTTTGCTCTTGTGCAGTCTGATTTACTAAGTAGCTGCAAGTATCAGTACCTCTTAAATTGTTTTACTGAATTATTCTATAGCGGTTACACAAGGATAAACTGCAATTTATCCCCGTCCAAATGCAGAACTCCTGAAAGTGTCACTTCTGCTTGGCTATGTCCTTTCACTGACACATCCTCAGAACAGAAGTCTTAACCCTAAAAAGTCTCTGGATTTTTGGAAAGGGACTGTTTTTTCAGTGTGTTAATACTGGTTGTGTGGAAAAGGGATGAAGAGAAATCCACATCAGCATTCCTAGAATTAGCTAGTCCTGATCTAGCATTCTGACCTTCACATGACCAATATTCAGAGAAGTTTCTGAAAGACAAAAAGTATAATTAAGTTATATTAGCATTCCTATTCAGACTGCATCTGCTACTATTGTTGTTCCTTGATACTGGCATCTCTTCATCAGTTTGCAGCCTGTGGACTTACACATTCAAGATATGCTAACCCAGGGATCTCTGCAGCAGTTTCCATCACGGACCATTCACAGGTTTGAGGGTTCATGGGAAGACTGTGGAACAGATTAAACCGCTACAGGGGCTGAGCCCAACCTACAGACAATGCTTCTGCTTCAGTATACTTACACTTCAGTGACTGCAAGGAGCTCTAAATTAAACAGTACGTGTCCTGCTGGCAACATATAGTCTCAGAAGCATGAAGCACTGGACAAATAAGTGTGAAAATGTTTACTCAGTTCTCAGGTTACTGCAGCATATGATGAGCTGCTGCAGTGAAGAACAAGCTGTATATGCTAACTAGCTGAATTCATTATTGCGCTCATCTGCTGTGAGAAGACAGCAAGACTGCTTTCAATTAGCATTTTTTAGATGCGAGTCATTTACATTACACACCTATGATTTCTAATGGCAATCAAGAAGCATTTTAGCATACAAACTCCTTTCCCTCCTCAAAAGTTTTAATCTAGAACAAATTAGAAAGAGCAGGAACTGTGCAAGGTTTGTGACATGTTCAAGGCTACAGAGCAAATCGCAGTGAGAAGAGCAGTTATCCATGTGACCCCCAGCCCAGCACACAACCATCGTATGCTGGTTTGAATTAGCACAGTCAAAATCCCATGTTTCGGTGCAATATCTGTTCATTGATTATGTTCTTTGTGTTCAGTTGGAAACAACAAGGGAAAAAGAAACCAACACAATCAAAAGAAAGAAGTAGTCTTTCCAAGATTCTTAAGATCCAAGACAGGGAGTAGCATGAATTTTTATGTCCGTACTAATGTTTCTCATTCATATGGACTTGTTAGTGCAGTTATTACTTTTGTATCAACATGACTCTAAACTGGAACCGGTTTGAAGTAAAGACAGAGTTAGTATACATCCATAAACCAGTACTGGTATCCTTTCTACTGTAATTAGGACTTCAGTTTGTGATACACAATGTTTTGTTCATAATTTTATGGGAATATCTACTGAGCTTTAGAGTATTTTTTGTTTTTTTTATTATTTTAAGTGAGATAGTAAGAAGCTTAATTGAAACACGGTGTTTTCCTTACTGCCTAGCAACCTAACATATAGATACTTTAAATATAATTCTAATAGTTGTTGTCTTCAAGTGGTCATATTTGGAGTATATAAATAAATGTGGTATATAATACATCTCTGTTGCCTCTAGCTGTTAGAGTCAGTGTGATTTTTGAGGGCCAAACTAATTTGAATGGCTTGACAATACATTTTAGTCTAACTAAGTGGCAATTAAAATAGTAGGGCCTGCCCTTATTTTTATGAAACAATTATATAACAGAGATCTTTTGACTTCACATTCTTCCACAAGAAAAGACCTATTCTTCTGTTTGAATATAAGAAGCCATTTTTATGCATAAATATTTTAAGAACTCAGTGTTCCAGAAATTAAATTACTCTACATGAAATAAAAGCAATAAACTGATATCACACAACATTTAATGAAAGATAAAACAATTGCATCAGTCACTAATAGTATTGCATGTCTGTAGGCAAGTGATACTCAGTTCATACTTGCTAGTTTAGCATAATATCCTAACAAAAAGGTATGCATCAAAATCACTGATTTGGGTTTTTTGTTGTTGGTTGGTTTGTTTGGGATTTTTTACAGGTTCAGATTTTAGAACAATTTTTGCACTTTGTTTTATTTTTGAGTAATTCAGATAAACTATCACTCTTCCTATGAAAGCGACACTTAAAAATATGGTACAGAAACAATCTGCTCCATAATGTTAACATTTCCACGTCAGTCAATACCCAAATGGGAGGTTTTGAAAAGCACTTAGTATGCCTAAAATTCATTTCCACTGAATTCACAAGGATTCTTTATCAGAAAGAAGCTAATATATTCCTTCTGAAAATCCTGGTCCAAGTCTCTGTTATTAGGGAGAGGGATTCATAAGATAAACTCTCTTACTACACACAACTCAATTTTAAATAGTCTTTTTATAATCAAAATTTTGTTCAAAAGAACACAAACATATATAGGTATATCAGGTATATAGGCTTAATTGTTAAGCAAGCACTTCAGAACGACCACTCCCCAGGAGCTGCATACACAGCTGAAAACAAAATGCAATTCTGTATTATTTACTCGGGAACAGTAAAGGTCAGAGTAGCTCCTTCATATTAGATATATGTTCTGAAGGCATCTTTCCCCCAAAAACTAGCGTGTTGAGTTGAAAGCCTCCCAGGCTTATTTTCGGACTGACTTAGACTCCAACCCATTTTACAGACAATATTAAGTTTCTGCCAACCAGACCTACAGATCCATGTTTGTGATCCAAAAATCCATTACAGGAGTTCCTTATAAAAGTCAGCAACTTGGGCTGGCTAACAGCATGAAGCACCTTGAACTTCACTGCACAGCGACCTGCAGGTTGTTGCCACTGCTCTCCCAGCAGCCGGAGCGTGACTGCCTGTGACAACGCTACATCTTTACACACGTATATGGCCACAGACCACTAAACAGTGCATCTGCTCTTCTACGCAATATCAATCCTGGGCACATTCAGCGGTACTTCCGAATGTACATAGGTGTTTTAATTGCATAGCGCCACAGTGCTCTTTGCTAAACAAAGCATAATGGTATGGATTAAATTAGGAAACTTGAAGTGAGAAGCCCCATGGAAGTCCACGACACTGTTTGCAGCCTTAGATGCCCATCTAAGAGCACGGAATAGGTGCTGCAATAATTCTATAACTCTTAAGACAATACATAGGTACATGAGTATTCCCATTGACTTATTACTGAACACTGATCTGAATGCTGCTTATTATAAGACGCGAATAAATATATAAGCCCATAAATAAGTTCTCTGTGAAATATAACTAAGATACAGATTGCACCAGTCATCTGAGTTCACTGGGGTTTAAGACTCACTGTTCAGATTCCTTGCTGTCAGATCTCTTCTAACTCAGTTTAAGTCATGTATAAATCAGCTAGTAAAGTAGCTACAATCATTAAGGAAAACGTAGTCTCTCTGTAACATTGACTTCAAAAATGTGAAATCTTTATAAAAGCAAATTTATAAGGGAAGCGTTAGAGCTTCCTAATGTGTACTATTAAAAAAAAAAAAAGGGCAATAAAACACCAAAACAGCAAAAATACACACACAAAACCAAACCATGAAACTGCTGAAAAATTATGGAAAAAAAAAAGAAAAGAAAAAAAGAATACATACTGTAATATTCACACTAAAAATTTTTGGTGACTAGACATCTATTTGACAATACTTAACAGGCTGGTTAGGGAGAAAGAAGGTAGAAGGCTGGGTAAAGAAATTCTAAATTTATTTTCATAAGAAAGAATGATTTCTTTCCTAGAGTTTTCCTATTTGCAAGATCAAAATAGCATACTTAGGTTTAGGGTCAGTTTGTCCTGGATTTGACTGCTTCACTGTGCTACTCCAGATTTATTAGATCACTGTAAATATCTGCCTGTTTGCAAAACACTTGTCTAGATATTTTACAGCCCCTTCTCCTTCACAGGACCTGCGCCTCTTTACTCAGCGTCTCCTTTGATCAGAGGCACGCAGTCAACAATCGCTTATTTGCTGCGCAGCTCTGTGTCCCTTTGCTTTCTCTCAATGCTTTCAAACAGCGAAGGAGATAAACTTGCATGCGATACCCTTTCCTGCTGAGGGCTGGTTAGGAGACCATTTCTTATCGCTGTTACAAACGCCTGGCCTCAGTGATCCATGCACACAGACACCGCGGCTCAGCTCTGTGTGTTTGGGAACACAGCCAAACAGCTGAAGAGGCAGAAAGAAAAACCCACAATCATCAGCTGATGCAAAATGTAGAAGCTATTTTCTCAGTAGCACAGGTCATTCTAAAACCAGTGCAATTCTTGTGTTGCAAGCAGGTCTTCACTCCAGTAGTGAATCAGAGCCTGCCTTTGACTTTCTACACCATCCAGAGAACCACCCTGAGTTAGCAGAGCAATTGCCTCTCAAGCTGCTGTGCTGATTTCCCAGGACTACACCAGAGCAATGAAAAAAGTTACCCAGTAGCAGGAGACTTATGAGAAAGGGCACATGAAAATGTTTGCTAGGTAATTAATATAACAATATAATAATGGGGGGAAAACTCAATGGTTAAATTAACTTTGTCTTAGCTTCTCCACATTAACTACAGGCAGAAAAGGAATATGACATTTAAATTTGTAAAAGTAGTCAGAGTTTTATTGCACATACACTTAATTTGTGAAAAGAAATTGGTAGCTTTCTAGGCAAAACAGATCTACAGCTAATGCTATAAGAAAGCATGCACTTGTGACTTTGAATCATTAGGGTGGAAATTGCTCTTGGGAGGCCCAACCTCCTGCTTAAACAGAGACAGCATCAAACTTAATCGGGTTGCTCAGGGCCTTATCTGAGCACATCTCAAAAACTTACAGCGAGCAAGAATCCACAGCTTCCCTGACAACCTGTTCCAATGCTTAGTTACCAGAGTAAAGACATTTTCCTTATATTACATTATAACCTCCTTGTTAACATTTCTGGTGTCCATACCTTGTTCTCCTGCTGTGCACTTCCAGCAGAGGTTAGTCCATCCCAAACACAGGACTTTGCAATTGTCCTCACTGAATTTCACAAGATTCCTGCTGGCCCATTCCTTCAGCCAGTCTAGGTCTCAGTCAACGAACAGCGACAAAAGAAATTTCTAAGGATGCAGATAGCAGGATAAACAAGATATAGAGAAGAAACTAGACAGTGCTGGAATAGTGTCTTTGAAGGTCCTACTTCATGGCTTAGATACAGGATTTTTTATAAATATAAAAGGATTTTCAAGAATTAAAAGGCTTATATTATAGCAAGACATTAGAGGAAAAACTATAAAGACCACACTACCGGAATAGATTACTCAAGGAGGAGGCAATGACACCTTCATCAAACTAGATGATCTCTTGATTGCTACCTTATTCTGTTATTTAAATACGTGCATAGAAAATAATTATAGGAATAGGAAAAAGTGTATTTTGCTCTTAAAAGAATTGTATGTAATCAAAACCATCAACAATTTCGTTTAGAAAGCATTTCTAAAGGTTTTTCCTGTTGGTTTTTGTCTCTTGTTTTGATGTTTCGTTTGGTGTTTGTGGTTTGGTTTTGTTCGGCGTTTGTGGTTTGATTTTGTTTGGGTTTTTTTATTGTTTTGTTTCGGTGTTTGGTTTGTTTGGTTTTTGTTGGTTGCTGGGTTGTTTGTTTTGTATGTTTGTTTCTTTGTTTATTTTGTTGTTGTTCATGTTTGTTTGTTTTCCAGTGGTTTGCAGTGAGTTTGTTGCCCTACCTTCATCAGAGCAATAATCTCTGGGTAAAACATCTGCAATAAAAAAGCTTACTTTCAAAATTTAAACCTATTTACTTTGCTTTCCAGAACAAAACACAATGAAAACATAGAAACATTTAATATTTCCATTTTGACAATTTGAATGGAATACTCTATTTTATTTATCTTCCAAACTATTATCTTTAACTGATGCCTTCATTGATTATTTTTAGCAATTAGAAAATCCATCAGGAAACTATTTCTTCAACCTGGTAAGTAAAATAAATTCAAGTCTAAATATGTTTTAAAATATTCCTCAAATTACTTTTTTGAGATGTTAAAGAGATTATAAATACTTCCTCGTATTTTTACGTTCATCCTATATAGTGACTGTATGTTATAACTTCTGTACAACTTATGGAATACACAAATAAATCTGCATGGAAGCCAAGAAAAGGTCTAGAGATAATCAGTAAGCCGTGAGTGACAAACGGTCAGCCTGTGAAAGCTGCAGTCTGTCAGTGTTCTTTTCAAAGACCTACAGGTGTTTTTTGAGCTATACTATGTTTACCCAGAAAGATCTCATCCAAAACCAGAAAAATCTTTGCTTTTGAGTCTGTAGCGAGGCCAAAAAATAGCCTTTCATTTGCCTTTCATCCAAGCTAACACTGGCATAAGAACTGCAAGCAGGAGGAAAACGTTTCATTCTTGCTTCCATAGGAAGCTAATGCCGCCCTCAGATGCAGAGGAAATATGACATAGTGTGCTCCTCTTTCTGAATTCATTTTTTAACAACACAGTGTGTAGCAGGAGGAATCCACGTGTTCCTGAACCCCAGCAACCATCACACGGGGCTTGACGAGCAAGTTTGGCTAATGTGCCGCACAAGGCACAGCAACTTCAACAAACCTGAGATAATTGGCATGGCGTGATTTACCTGCTGGCTCTGTTCAGCTGCAATTAGGACTCCTGGAGAATACATTTCTGGAGACAGCTATTCACAAATATGTCTGTCTGAATAATGTCTAAAATTATTATTTCTTCATCATTTTGCTCCTGCCACAGCAGTCTATAGGTGGGGATAATAACAAATTTTACTCTTGCAATAATTTTCTGATTTAAATTTAACTTGAATTAGACTGATATGTTATACATAAAATTTGGGGTTTGCCTTTTCATCTTTACAAAATGAACAGACTGGATAGAATTTCATTTTTAACTGCAACACCATGCTTGTTCTTGACACATTCAGAAAACATTAAACCTGTAATTTTTCCCTATATTTAAGAGTAGCTACTCCCTTATTTCTTCTGCTATAATTCTCTGGATTTATTTCTGCAGTTTCATAAGGCATAGGCATATCTCCTTTGAACATTTAAAGATAAGGTAAATTCACATGTACTGAGAAAACCTATTTTACAAAAACTATATAGAGCCCGCTTAAAGTATCAATAAAGTATTACTCAGAAGTATAACTGGAGATATTTCAGGGAATATTTGTTACTGTGCATTTCCTACAAGCGCTCTTGAAGCTCTGTGATGGCAGGTAACCTATACGACACCAATGGCTTGCTGAGTTGTGTTTGGAGTCTCCTAATTGAGCTCCCTGAAATGGGTTTCCCTTTCTCCATTTGCAAATATTGAACCTTCAGTGAAAGGTATTCTATAATAAGGGCAAAGCATTCTGGAGAACATCAATGAACTACCTCTGAGATTGAGAAGGCAGATAGCCATCCTGTGACTGAGATGACTTAGAGGAAAAATTAGCAAAGTGAGCCTGTATTTAAAAAGAAAGTGATATGCATATCTTTCAGCAGCTAACCTTTAATTTTAAATATTAGACACAGACATTTATTTCTGAATGAGAGTTTACAGGTTTGTATTTTGTTATTATTTTTCTACTCCTCTCTACTACAACTACAGTTACAGTACAGGAGTTATCTCCAAAGCAACAACTACAATTAAGAAAAGTACTCCCCCTGCCCCCTATACACACATGCACACTTAGAACTACTTTTTCCCCAAGAAGAGAGGAGCAGCTGAGACAGCTGCCCTCACCATCAATGAAGAAAGCACAGTTACTGCTCTGAAATCCATGACAGCAGCTAAAACACCTGTTGCTGAGCCTTCTGAAATTATACCACCTTCTTAAATAATCCCTTATCTTCCCATCCTCTTCCAACAAATTCCCAACAACATAAACTGAAGCAGCATACATACAGGGCTTCATTCATCACCGAGTGTCCAAATCACTAACAATGACCATAAGTACCCAACATTCCAATGCCAAATCACACAACAAAATAAAAGGAATCAGAACCATATATCCATGCCCTTAAACTATAAAAATAGCAGAATAATGCATTCTAGCCTCTGTTAAGTATTTATGAGCATCCCAATGTAGTAGTGCCATCAATTTAATTTTATCTATTATTACAAGACCTCTCTGCATAAAGGAAGTCCTTTTTGCCCTGCACTCCTTCATTTAACAAAAAAGGAAGGGCAGCTTTTTACCTTGCCCAAAGTCTCGAAGGCAGTTTCTTAAAAGGTCTGCTACTCTGTCTGGATAATTTATTTTCTTATTTTCTTTTTTTTCTGTACATCTCATCGCCAAAATTAGGCAAACAACACATATATTAATTGTGACTTAAAATGGGCTATGGACAGCCACTAAAATTTATTGTGAAAAGAGGAAAGGAAAGGTGTAATCATACAATTAAAGAACATGTTGAGCAGTACACTGATGTATTCAGTTAATATCACCCAGAGAAATAAAGCAATTTAATATAGCACTCAAACATCTGCTTAACAAAGTCACTGCCTCCTGTAAAACCCATCTGGACCTCTTTGGAGACGATAATGTTTCAATACGGTGGTCCCTATCATTAATGTTGCTATTAAGAAAAGTGTATTAGCCTTCCTGCTTTCATGATGAAAACATCCTTACATCTCCTGTGATATTTTTCTAGCTTCTTTCTGACCTTCACAAATGGAATCAGAGCAGCACCTGCATCTGCTGTCAGTTGTGGATTTATGTACCATGTTTGGAAAAAGCACATGTCACCCCTGTCTCTTCTGTAGCTCATTATATTTAAAAGATACCTATCAGACTTACACAGTGAAACACGTAGCAAGATATCACCTTCACTTTTTATGTGGCAGAAATCTATCATTATTGTTACAATAAGAAAAAAATCCTATGGTGATGCACTCCAGACAACAAGATTACTCTTATTTCAAAAAATTTTAGTGCTGTTAAAAGGTGACACGTATAAAAGGACTGGAAAGTTAAGTTCCCCATTGATCCAGAAAAATCTCGCCACAGGAACTGTAGCTGGCAGTCAAGATAGTACCTTTACTTAAAGAAGGCATTCATACACCTAAGCAATGAGAATAAGGTTAAAAGCAATAAGTATATAGACCGCACACAAGTTACTGAACACAGAGCTACTGATACTTAATCTGAGGACTGCAGTAGTGAATAACTAACCCTCTCTGATCATCACAGAAATGACAGCAATAAAATAAGACAGCACTGAAACCACTAAACCACTAACACACACACACACACAC
>VWYH01000376.1:457214-592777 GCA_013399365.1 Pampusana beccarii
TTTTTTTTTTTTTTTTTTTTTTTTTTAATGTTGGTTACCTTCTTTTGTTACTATAAACTTATTCCAACAGGTACAGAAAGTATCTTATTTGAAGTGTTAAAACAGTCTAATGTTTACCCTAACTGATGCTTCCAGAACTTCTGTGACTTTCAAAAAAAACTCCCTGTAAATTTTCAACTATTTCTGCAGCCCCTTACACCCTAGGGCAATATTCTTCATTACTATAAATTACACTGAGATTGAAAAGGAAAAATCTTTGCATTTTTGCTAATGTGCCACAACATACGTATTTTTCTTCTCATTCCTTAATTGTGTAGAGCAGTCTGTTTAGCTGGGGCCTTACTGATTATAATTTCTCCTTGCAATAAGTAAGATACACATAGCAAACTCTTCCAGCCCTAATGGAAACAAAACCAAAAAATGTTACCATTAAAATGGCATTTATCAGCTGTGAGACTGATACGCAAAACATTTTTAGTCCAGGTAATAAAGTTAGTATTTCAAATATCAACGTATGCAAATCAATATGTGTTTTGGTCCATTCCCCATGCTTTTTCTATAAGTACCAATTTAACTGCTAAACTACACAGTAACAAAACACACGGTTAAACTACAGCTTTTCTATTAAAGTTTGCATAAACATGCCAGCAAACTAAATATAAATGGTAAGTCTACTATTACTAGTATAGCCTTTAAAACAAAATAATTCCTTTAAATTTTCCTTGAATATATCTGTATATCTAAAGAATGGTTTCATCTTAGTCCATCTGAGTTTAAGAGCTTTCCAACTGCAGTTGCTGTAGTAAGTGCATAGAAAGGGATAAGTTCCAGCATATATAATGGAAAAAGAATCCAACATGTGAAGTAGAGCAGTTAGTGTATATAGAAAACAAAGCAGTAGCATTTAGTTTCAAGAGATAAAGCATTTTAAAAGAATCAGAAACTTCTCAATCTGTTTGGAGGTCGCAACCTTGAAGTCTCATTGTGTGAGTTCTAGTTCCTCAGCTACAAAATAAAGTGCTTATAATCGCACAAAAATTTCAGCGTGGGTTTACCATAACCTCCACGTACAAAGGAAACAAAAGGCAGTTAGTTCCACGTGACTGTACTACATACAAAGGCATTTTGAGATATGATATTATCTTTGTGTTTGAAGATTAGGAGGTAGTCCCGCAATATCTTAACACTTAAGGACTGGAGACAGTCAATGATTACACACATTTTTAGGGGCAAAATAGCAAAACCCGAGCCTCTTTCAAATCTAAAACATATTATACAATATATTTAGAGGGATGAAATCAATAGGTATGTAATACAGCTTTTTCATAAAAGGAAGTTTTGTTCTAATTAATTGCAATATGTTAATAGAGATCATGCATTGTTTTTATGGGATAGTCTTTGGACTTGCCTACATCAACAATCAGAACAAAATTATTCCAAAGTAATATGAAATAGAAATTGGAAGTGAACTACCATGTTATAGCTATATATATTGATACTATATAATCCACATGCCTTTAAAAGTGCAAAATAAATCCAAGACTATAATCAACTACCAAACAATACAAATTAGGAAGGTAAAGGACTGGAATGGAGAGAAGTCCCCAAAAGTAAGCGGGGGTACTGAAACAAAGAGGGTAAGGGACAGAAGCAGCTCCCATTTAAAATTTCCCTTCACATGTTTACACTTGCAATTTCTCCTCACAAAACAGAACTATAAAAAGCTCAAAAACCATGATATAGAGTTTCTCATACATAATTACAGAGTCCTTAATTCAGTTTAATTCACCAAACTAAATTACAGCCACTTTGATTCAAGGAAAATTTAAAATGAACTAAACTACAGCAAACCCTTCCTTAAAACTTTAGGAACTTGGCTCTGTATGAATTGTTGTGTACAAACCGTGCAAGTGTTCCACAGAGTTTATTTGTATTTATAGTCACTGTGTGTAAGAACAATTCCAAAGTATATCCCACACTGAAGACAAAAAGCACAGAAACAAATATACTTCACATTAATTATGTATGGCCACTAAATAATCACTTGGATATTGATAACAACATTTAAACAAAATTTTGATAGCAACACAATAAAAGCAAATAATTAAAAAGTTACTCAATATTGAGATGTCTTATAAATACGCAACATATTTTGACTGTCCACTTACTGATTAGAAGAAGAATCTATCATCAATCTTGGTTGATAAGATCATTACTTTAACGGTTAAAAATCAAAATCAAATAGCTTCAGCTATGATATTTACAAGCATTTAGGGTAAACCTATGCACAGCCTGATCAACTGCCAAAAAGAGGTTGCAAAGAATCAAACGATTCTTTGATCAGTTATAAGCATATTTTGTAAAAGCAGGCAGTGTGTGAAAGCAGAATCCCAGCAGTGTTCACATTCTTCACAGTAAGAATTAAGATAGAAGTTTTAATAAAAGCTAATGCAATCACTTCTGGAAGTGAAGAAATAGTACGTACTAGGTTAATCAAGCAGAAAAACTATGGGTGATATTCAGACTACGAAACAACAGAAAACAAAACATAATACAACCTTAAAAATTCTGCTGGAGTACAAAAAGCACATGATACCAAGGCACTATTATATTTTTCTTTAATTATGAGAACCTTTGAAGATAAATCATTTTCATTATCTTTTTGTCTAAAAAATTATACACACCCTTATCTCATTTAATAATCATAACTCTTCCCTTCTGAATATGCTGACATTTTGACTGGAGGAGAGAAAAACCCAACAACTGTTAAGTGAAAGGTTGCACTGCTCTTTGTGTAGATCATCACGGGAGGAGACCACTAAGCTAGACAGCTGTATTTGCCATCACATAGCTTTATGGAGATGTAATATTAACATAGTGTAAACAACAAAGAAAATATTTGCAGAGTAACCAATTCCAGAGATGTCAAAGGTAAAAAATAAAGAATTTCAGCACAGACTCATCTGCGAAACATGATTAAACAGACAAGTGGAAAAACTGGCTTTAAACAGTTATGGAGTGAAAACAGGCCAGTGGCACATGTATGTCTGTGAATTGCAGTACACTGCAACTACAGCTTATTTTTGAATTGCATAATAGTTTAGGTATTGTGTTATGATGCTGTTAAGTAGAATAACAAATTGAGATGTTGAAGATCACAGACCTTCCTCTAAAGTAGGATAGTCATGATTATGTGGAGCTAAAGGACTGACAACCACCACCAGTTATTTTCATCCTTTTGTTACCGATACCAGTGCCCAAGGACAGGGGAGCTGGAGACTGACAGGATTTGGATGCTCTTGCCAATCAAGGCTATGACCTGCAGCTTTAACGCGATATACCAGACTCTCTTACTACGCTTTTTGATGAGCAAATCTACAAAAATAAGGTTTGGGATCCTATATTAGGTTGCGATATACCATTAATCCAGGCATACCTAAAATAAATAGCATGATGCTTTCTCCTCTAAAGGCTGTAGCATAAAAAAAGAAACGTTTCACACAAACGTATTTTCTTCAGTTGAAGTGCAACAGATCATCCTCAAGGTTTCATGATGGAAACCCCCCCACTTGCGCCCCCAAAAACCCCAACCATTCATTCTCCCTGCCTCCTTTGCTCACCTGCAAATGTACAATGCTTGTATTCTCCTGAAATATCCCAGTGCTATCTAGCCTGCCAGCACAGAGGCACTGCCACTGTTACACTGAGCAGCAGTAGGAGCCCATTTCTTTCCTGAAGATAGAAAAAAATCTCAATTCCGTATATTTTTATTTTTAATAAATTTAAGCAAAGGTAAAATTAATGATTATAATCACAGCTTAACTATCCTTAACCACAGCCAGCATAATCAACAGTCCCTTTCCAGCACTTGCTTTCTTCATGTGTATTTCCCCCCTCCTCTGGCAGTAAAGGGGAATCTACTTGGTTGGGGGGGGGGCAGGTTGTTTTGTCTTGGGTTTTGATTGTTTCTTTCTTTTGCTGCTGCTATTAGTTTAAAAACCTTCTAGCAGTGTCACTTATATAGGTTACTAATTAATGAATACTATGTATATGTTATATTATTTGTTCCCAGTGTTTTTGTGCAGCTCTGCTTATTCTTCAACTTCTTCATCTACAGTTACTGTTAATTTGAGGTAGGACAAGGTTCAGCCTCCCCGCCATGCAGTTTTTCCTATTTAATTTTACTATGGCTGCTGTAGGGATTCACAGTGCTCACCCTGTTGACACTGAAGCACTGAAATGGCGATGTTGAAGCAGCAGAAGAGGCAAATGCACGCAAAAAGGAGGCAGCGGTGCAGGGATATGAACACCGTCACATTTTGCCTTTAGTGATCTGGGAGAAAGCGCCGCATACCGCAGGTGACAAATGAGATGAGTCTAGTGCTGCTGGCGTAACCCAAGACACATCTGTCAAAAACACAAACCGCAGCAGGAGTGGTGCTGGCTGCGAGATACGCCTCCTCCAGAAAATGGTCAATCCTGATGAGGACCGAGATACAGTGGCAGTACAATACAGGGCTGTATCTGGCTTTACCTTATCAAATAGCGCTGAGCAACCTGACAGAGGCCACTGAAGGGTGGGTTTATCAAAAGCAGACAGATTGATTCAGAAATCACTCAAAAAGTTTGAGGCTTGTTTTTTTCTTTTGTTTGTTTTTGGGGTTTTTTTGTTTGTTTTTTAAGCTAACAATGTTATTCTACTCTCTAAAGCTATTACTAGGACGTTGGTGGTTTTACAGCACTGCTGAATTAAAAGCGGTTAAAAGTGCTTTTAACGTAGCCATTCTGCAACAGAAAGCACTAACTTACATGTTTAAACTGAATTTAAAAAAATCTGGATGTAAAAGAAACCTAAAAGAAGTGCTATGTTAAAATAAAAACTTCTTAGCTGAATAGCCAAGGGAAAATGCCAACAAGGGCTGAAATATGCAAACCTGGGCCTTGCTACAAGGTTCAAAAATGTCATTAATATTGAACCTCAGCAAACATAGAAAGTATGTATATTCATTCTGTTTAAGTGATTACTTTTGTATTTTCAAGTACGTGCTAACAAAAACATACTAAAAATCTATTAGCATTACTAAATTGCAATTCTTCCCAGACAATTTGCTATAGCAAGGTAATAGGTGTTAAAATAGTCAGGAGTATATATTTCCTTCTCTTCTATAGGTCTGCCTGCAATGCAGTAGGGTTTTCACAGACAAACACAAGTTGAAAGGATTTCAGTCATTCACCAAAAAACAGAGCTGGGAGGAAGATCAGAAGGACAGTTAATCCACCAATTAATTCCCCAAGAGATACAAAACAACCAAAAAAAAAAAAAAAAAACAACCAACCCACAACCAAACTACGACAACAAAAAAACCCAGACTTCAGGATTAATGGCATTATTTAGGTGCTCTTACCACTTTAAACGGCCAGAACTCTTGCCTGCCTTGTTTCTCTCCAGCCTCTATCTGAACAGAGAGGTACCCTGAACACACCACTTCGCATGTTCCCAGTTCAACTGCACTTGATTTCTCACCTACCATTTCTCTAAGTTGTCAGCACTCTTTCAGATTGCAGTCCTGTGTTCTACAACACATTATTCTGCTATTTAAAGATGTAACAGATAGCCTCTCTATTGCCTCGTTCAGATACTAATGAAAATATTGGAGAACACTGCAGCCAGGTTAATTTTAATGATCCTTTAATTTTTATAACAAATTTAGGAACCATGCATGGGACTAGCACATCCTCTACAAACAGAAGAGGAGAAAGTGATGACTTAAAAAAAAAAATTGACCCAGTACAAAGTCAGATGGCTTTCTTAAGAAAAAATACTGTGTTCAAGGAAAAGAGATTGACAAAGATTGGGTGCTTAATGCTTCTTGGACTATTTATGCAAGAATTTTGATCTGTATATATTTGTTTTCTATGTCATAAAACCCATGAGGTCTTTCTGAAATTTAAAAAGTAGCAGTTAATTTTTTTTTTTTTTGAGAACAATCTTCTTTACTATACTGACAAAGTGAGCATGTACCAGTAGTCTTGATCACATGAATAGTGAGGTCAGCTTCTAATATATTTTTGACTTCTACCTTTTGCACCTGTGTACACATTTTATATTTTATACTTTTTTCTTCAACTGTCGTTTTATTTTTTAAGTATGAAATTCTCATGTAACCGCTTGTGTTTGAGCTTCAAGTTCTGCAAGAGTATTTGCACGTAATGGAGCAGGACTAAGCTGACGAGGAACACTGCAAACACTGGCCCTCGCTCAAGGGAACAGCAGGATACTGCAGCAGGAGGACACTCTGAATACTCCAAGGGAGCAAATGGTGTTTCTGTCTTCCTGAAGGATGGGCCCTACACAACTCCGTGTGCCAAGAAAGACCTAGAATTAAGGGCTTGTGTTATTAAACAGCAAACAGGACCTCCTCCTTCTGAAAGTCCATTCCAGTGACCCTCCAAGCCTCATCTTCGGTCTTACATCCTCTCCTCCATTTAGTTTGAATTTCTGTGAATGTTTGGAAACCTATCCGAAAGAGGAAAGCTGCTTTTTTTTTTTCCCCCATATCAAAAAGCTACGCTGCTGTGCTTGCACAGATGTCCCAAATAATACAGGTGCCACATTCATTCTAATCATATCAGTCTTTCACTAGGCTCCTTTGAGGAAGCAAAAGCAATGTAATGTGGTCCTCCTGAAAAAGAATAACCTTTTGTCCTACAACAGAATGATGTGCTTTTGTCATTATAAGGCTGGAGCCCATTTTATCAGCTATTCTTAATGTATTTCTTTGCAATGGTGTTCTGTGCTGTACAAATACTCCATTTGTTTCTCTTCATCCACTAGAAATTCAAGGAAAATTTTCCCAAATAGACAAAGACATGAAACAAAAAAATGTAGCTAATAGGTAAGCATTTTAGTTTTGAAATTCAAATCTTATTCTTCTTGTGCCCTTCCCGCCCACCCCGCTTTTTTAAAAATTCTTATGTATCAGTTAGAAGGGAGCACTTCATTACAGGAGCACCAAGTTTGTCCTCCGATGACATATCTTCTTCATAGCCTTAAATGACATCAGAGATGTGATTTTGCCACAAATGCACCATTTGCAAACTTTTGTCTCTGTGCCACCTCTCCGGTAGAGCTGACAGAGGAAGCAAACGTAGCAACCAGGGGCTCAGAAACAAGAACTAAAATGCTCCAACATACAGGCTAGCAAAAACAAACTGCATAATCAGTTATTACTACTGAAATATTCCCACATGATTCAAGATCGAAAATAATTTAGCAAACAGGAAAGTATCCAATTCTGTAAGCTTTAGTAAGAATGAATCTATAACTCAGAGAATGCATTGCACAGTGCTAGTTTGCATCAAAGGATAATGTAACTTAGCTGCAACTTTAATATTTTAATGGTTTTTGTATAAAGTGAATTAACAGAAAATACGCTGCAGATCTCTTTGAAAGTCATCGTTCTTCCCATCCAGACCCTCTCACAGCAAAGAACAAAATCCAGAAGTGTAAAAATGTTTCCTAAACATAACTAGAAACTGGATATTCCAAAAGAAAACACTGAAAGTCACCTAAGTAAAGCATTCCATTCCAATGGTAAATTTTTGCTTTGTATAATGCAGAATACCAAAATGAAGAGTTATGTTTAAGAAAATCCAAACTTATTTTCAAAAATGTTGATACGTGACCTTATAAAGCTTTAAAAAAGTTGCTCACCATTGCCTTTACAACCTTATCAAAACCTAGAATAATTTGATGAAATATTAAGACTCCAAAAGAATGGCCTTCTCTGTGTGTAGCAGGAATACAGTTTGCATGCAGCTCTAACAGACAGTGATCTATTCCCTCCTGTTGGCACTGTAATAGCAACAAAGCTAAATATGGCTTTTGTAACCAGACAGCAAATACAGTTTGTCAAAAAAATCTACTCGTCTCTCTCCCTTTCAAAGATGCATTAGCTTCTGCTGCTGCCCCTTATTTAATCCCGAATGATCACAAATTATCTGTTATTACAAAAACTAAATGCCTTTTTGGTCAAAAAGATACTTTATTTGGCATATCAAGTGTGGTATTACGCTATTGCTCCTCCTGTTTTATCATATAGAGACTCACCTGAATTTACATCAACAGTAAACTTTAGCACAGCTCAAGAATCAGTGTAGTGATAGCTGATAATTAATAGCACTGTTTGCATGAGTTCAAAACATGTATCCAGCATTTGTCACACCGTTTACATAAATATATTATCTTTACATAAACATTTGCAGCAGGAAGCCTTGTGATCAACTAAGACAAGTAAATTAGCATCTAAATTCACTATACATTTCACGTTTTCTCAAAGCACAAAGCCCTTGGAAGGCCAGAAAAATTAACATAGCATCCAGAGTCTGACAAGCAGAGATGTAAGATACTGAGAATTCCTCACCTCAACAGCCTGTCTGAACAGACTGCAAATCTCAGTCACTCTAAAAACGGAAAGAACAGATGAAATCAGATGGCTCTCTATAGAACAGTACAATTCTAGACTAATATAGAACAGCATCACTCCTAGTAAGGGATCTGGAAGGAATATTTGTGTTTCCTATTGTACATGCATAGATAACCCAACATTTAATCTTTCAGGCTCTATTGTTTATTATTTCACACCACGCAGACCTCTTAGTCAGACACATGGAAAGGAACAGACCTGCTGTTTTCTCTTTATCTAAGTTTTCTCACCACTACAGAGAAGCCATCACACAAGGACTCCATTACATTGCTGAACAAAAGTGTAAGGGGTTAGGTGAGAACTGAAGACAGCCTAAACTTTATTATTTAAACTTTCTTATTTAAAGCATCTTATCAAGTAAAACAAAACAGATACCAATTTCACAAGTGATACGGAATAGAAGGGAGACTCATCAATGCCAACAGAAAAGAATATACTATAAAATTTGAGGAACAAAAATAAATCCCCCTGCAAAAACGATACTGGACTCTGTGACAAAATCTTACTAAATTACAAAATTGAAGGACATGATGAAAAGAACATATTAGAGTTAACAGCTAGAGACAAAGAAAAGATATCTATGACCATGTCAGTAACATAGCTTAAACAAGGCTAAAACACATTTCAGCTGAATGCGAAGACATCTTCCTTTAAGAGACAGACAACAGCCTTTCTCTGTAGTTCTTGGTACTGTGGCACTGTTAAAAAAAAGCTTGGACAACTGAAGAAAAGAAGATTTTGAAATGATAATCTGTTTTTTTCTAAGACAATTCTTTCAGTTGATCCTCAGTTCAAGACTTAACCATGCATAACTGAGAAGAAACAGTAAAGTGTTTTACCCACAATAACTTTTATTACTTTTTCAGCAGAGGATTAGCAGCAACATAGCCAAGACCTAGGACCAGAAATAAGTCCAGGAAGGTGGCCTAGTGACCTACGCCCAAGCAACTACCGATGTCAGCCACTTCTGCCATGTTCTGAGACAGGGGATCCAATAATTGATATATTGGTACTTAAAAGTCAATTGCTTGTGTGCTTTAGGAAAGAATTTGGAAGAAAGATGGACTACTTTGAATTTTTTTCTAAGTCTAACACCTAATGTTTGCCTAACCAGTATTCTTTTTTAAAAATTACGTACCTATGTCAAGAGAAGGAGACATTTGATATTTTTTTCCTCACAAGTGTCTCACATAACTTGTCAATAAACCAAGCCATTTCAGCACATATTATTCAACCCCATGTCTTAGAGCGATTCACTATTACTACATCTATTACTACATAAAATTCATTGAGAAAATATCATGTGACTAGATAGCACTGGAGAAAGCTTGAAAGATCGTGATAAATCATCACTGCCTTCACAATAAACAACATAAAGAACTCCACACAAGTCATTTAGCAAGTGGCCAAAAAAGCAATGATCTCAATACAAATCTAAACAAAACAAAAAAATCAGTGCAGACCAAGAAATGGAAGCATATTTCTACTTTAGAAATTGTTTAAAAAAAAAAAGAAAATACCTGAGTTGAATCTTCACAGCGAAGAGCACTGAATAACACTACAGTACATGCAAAAGCCCCATTTTAATCTATACCACATGCTACACCTCACTGATGATGGTACCCAAATCTGCTCCAAATATTTCATAGTACTGTTATCCTGCACAAGTTAAGAAATAATTATTTGACAACTGTGTGTGGGATGAGTAAATCGGAACATTTGTTTTCCTGTTAAGTGGGATTGAAACAAAAGGTCTGTATATTAACATTAAGCAATTATATTTACTGCTTCCAGCACAGCTTCCTGGTAATGTCACACCTCCGCTAATTCAAACAAACTCCTGGGGAGGGGGAACAGGAAGAAAGAGAGCAAGCAAAGACCACCTGCAAGTAACACAAATTTAAATGTATGCACAGTAATAACAAAATATAGAATGTAAAAATGTATTACATATTTCAAGAAAAAGATGAAAAGTATTTTAGTTTTCTCCTTCTGCTCTGAAAGAATTTATATCACATCAACAAAAAAGGAACTGAGTGGATGCATAAATTCAGAGAAGCCAGAATTTCATCCTAATCTTTTAACAGCCAAATAAACAAACGAACAACAACAAAACCCAACAACCACACACCTACACCTGGACATATGTATGTTCTATGATCCTCCTTTATCACCTGCCACTTTGTTCCTAAAAGGTTCCTGAAGAGTTTGAGAAACTTGCTCTTTTGTGATTTCAATGTGAGTTATATTCAGATATTAATAAATGAATGTATACAAGGAGATGGCATTTAATTGTCTAAACATGGACTTAGTTATCCACATGAATCTAGTTTGATTTAGTGCTTTGCTCTCTGAAGTGCTGGTTTTCCCCTCACCCTACTAGTATCTGTTCACTATGTCCAGAGACACTGGAATTTTATTTATTCATTTGCAAAGGTTTTGCTACCTAGTTTGGTGTTTACCTATTTTAAATCCTGTCACTTCATTATTTTTTCTTTGTTCCTTTCTGCTTGCCTCCTCAAACACAAGCTGGGTGAGATATGTAACATGGGAGTTTGAACTTGAGCCAAATGCCCTGTCTTGATACTCATTGTGATCCCCTGGAAAACTTAACTGAATTCAAATTAATAATTTGTAGCCAAACTCGATGACTCAGCAGCTGTTACTACCTATAACTCTAGTTCCATACCACAGCATAAACTGTGATACTGAATGACAACTCCTAATTACTAAATCTTCATACTTCATAAATTGCACATCAGCCTTTTCTGTCCATATCAGCAAGTCATCACTGGATTACATGTAATATCATTGCAGAGCCTTTTTAAAAACATGCATACGGAAGTAAATGTATATGGGCAACCATCAAGTTTGCCTAAATGACCACTGAATTGTCCCCAGAGCTCATAGAATGAGGGTGTTGCCAGTTTTCCCAAAGAAGCAAGTAGCTATCCACTGCATACTTCATTTGAGCTCCACTCAAAAGATTTAGATTTGCAGTATGAATGAATATTCACTTGTCTTCTGTGTCTTAGCTGTAACCAGTATCTTCAAGTTTTGGGTTCAAACGCTTCTAGCTTGATAACCTTGGCAAATCTTTTTGATCCTGTTTCTCTCTTTCAGCATTTGACCCAAGACAAAAGCAGGTCCTATAGAAATGACTAATGATTCTTCCAGCTTTTATTGCTGACACTAGCACTCATAACCCTCTTTGTATCCTAGAGCTTATAAATGTTTTGAAGCTCTGTGAGCATGTAAAATAATTTATAATCACTGCGAAGTTTCAGATTTTCCTATCCATAGTCAGGAAAGCAACTTCTTCTAAAACTGAGGGAAAAAAAAAAATAAATCCCAAAACACTGTTAGTCAGAAGGACTACCATACACACTGTTTCAACAGGTGTTCCATGCAGTTTTGATTTCTTTATTTTTCTTCACTCCTCAGCATCAGTTAATACTTGAAGGTCTCACTATGTTTAATAGAAAATAGAAGATAATGCTGTCTGAACTTATGGTTGGAAAAAGAAAAAATTCCCCAAACCGAGCACCAGTTCTCTAATTCTAGTGACCCACCATGGATTCAGGAATTTCCACCTAGGCATACTGGTTTGAAATTGTCACACCAGGGATGATATTTTATGCACTTGTAAAGAAAGAAAACGGTTGAATACATGTAGGTGAATTCTGACAGGCTTGGGAATTGGGACCAAGCGTGAGAGTGACAGCTGTGCTTGTACTGCTGGTCTGCAGCTGAAGCACACCCTGTGCTAACGCTCAAGAATTTACCTGAAAATGTTTTCCTGAAAGTTTGCAGCACATTCTTCACAGTTCCCTGTGTTTCTTCTGTTTATTTTTTTTTCCTCCACTTTCGCGGCCTTTTTAATCTCATTTTTGTTCTTCCACATACTTTAATTAAACTTACTGAGCTTTTGAAGCTTTCTATTAAATAAAAGCATATCTTGCACACCAGGTGGGCAATTACAAGCACTCACTGCTCTGGTCTGCTGGTGAATTTTTCAAATTAGCTCGCCTAGCTCTTACAAGAGTAGGAACACATCATTAGAGAGCATTCACATTCAAATGAGGCATTTGGAAAAGTGACAACTGCATTTCACTTTTTTGTAAGATGTAAACAAAACTGATGATACAGCCACTTACAAGCTATCGAGTAAAACAAGCAAATATCAGTAAGATATGTGAAACAAGTTTTCAAAACTGCAATATTTTGACTGTTATATTTAAAGACCTAGTTACTGTTTTTCTCCATTTCCTGCCAGAATTTTTTGGCAACAGTCAAAAGAGATACCTACCAAAACCAGCTAACTCAAATTAAACTACTATTTTGGTTTAGATTCTTTACTTAAGGTCTGCACATTATGAAAGCATTTAACTAGCATTTCATCTCTGATAAATAAGGATTAAACCAACAAAATTAGCAAATACTGTATAGTATCAGTAATTCCTTGGGCCAACATGACAGGCCTTTTCTGCCAAGATAGGCAGAAAAACAGCTTGAATGGACCTCATTGAACAGAACGAAGCAGCAAGCTGTTTATATATTGTTTGTGCAAGCAAAAGAAACAAAGGATGCCAGCATCTCACTTGGTTTAATAGGACATCTAAGAAAAATGCCAAGTATCCAGCTACTGATATTGAGCATTGGCTAATATATAGCTGATATAACTTCAGGAAGAAATAGAAAACACATGGCTATTCATACAAGCAGAGTCTTTTAATGCCAGTTTCTTTACCCTGTCAGATTGACAATACCGTGTACAACACTGTTAGAAACAAGGTGTAGAAGTCCAGAGCCACAGTGATAAACACAACTAGTGAACCAGCCAAAATATTGACAGGGAAGTGGTAAAAGTTGACACTTATTGTAAATTTGTTCCAGCTCTTGGGACCTACAATCTGGCAGGGATGTGCATTTCTGTTGAGGCTGGACAGGAACATACAACATCTCGGTGAGGCAACAAGACTGTTAGCCGCTCTGAAATACTACTTCTAAACTAGAATGAATATACAATTTACAAGCATGTGTAGAATATAAAGATATCTGATTAAGGGCCATTCAGCAAAAGAAAAAGAGAAATGACAAGAAAAGTAATAAAATAACCACCCAGCTGTATAAACCTTAGGAAGCAGGAAAGGACAGAGTTGACAAAGCAGTGCTGGCACAGCTTTCACCCTCTCTGCTTTGGCCCGTGTGGCTGTGCTGTGCATGTGCCCATCTGCATCACCGTGCACTGTGTGCAGCCTTGTTACTGGCTGGACCTACAAATGGCAACAGCAAGAGGACACATCTGCAAATCACAGAATCTAGTCCAAAGACCTGCATCTGGAAGCAGCTCCTCAAGCGTCACGACAGAACTTTTTAGCTTCCCTTCCTGTTGCCTTCAGAGACAGCATAATCGATAAAATACAAGGATTGACACTGATTGCAACTGCGAAATTGGCTTTTAATGGCAATAAGGGACTCTGCAATCAATTTGAGTTACAACTGGTTGCTCTAAATTAAGCAGTGTGACATAGTACAGCCAAAGTTTCTCCACACACAACTGACTTGTATTAGCAACATTACACCCTTAAGTAGAGAGTAGCCTGTCTCAAGCTACTGCTGTAATTATAAATACCTCTCATACTGTGAACTAATTTACTTACCAATACTCTCAAAGCAGTTCTCTAAATCTTAAAAACAGATCACTAAATTAAGTGGTCATTCAAGCAGCTTATCTCATTATTCACAAGGAAAGAAAGACCTTATGATTTACAATCAAAACCAAAACTAATTTTCTCTCAAAGGCCAAAACAATTCACTGGAACATCCTTAAAGGAAACATAAGAATGAGACTGTTTATAACAGCTTCGAACAAACCTATTGGGGTTTGAATGTTGATTGCTTTTGGGTTACGTGGCCACATTTTTTTCTTTTCAAACTTCTCCAAATATGATAATTAAGAAACAAGTCTTATCAAACCATAGATTTTGTGTGTGTGTGTTTTGTGGACTTTCTGGTTGAACAAGATATATCTTCCCTGTGTCTCTTTTTTTTAAAAACAAACAAAAACCACAAACAAACACCACAAACAAACAAACAAAAACCACTTCTATACATTCTTTGTTTTGGTTATCCACAATTTTATAGGAAATCTGGCTGAACTTCTTTGGGCCTAGTTCCTCTATGTAGGTAACATTGCAAATGGCCAACAAGATGAACTTTACAACTTATACTAGAGCTGTATGCAGCCTCACCATTACATCTTTTCAGCTATATTTTAAAATCCTGAATGCTTATTGAACTTGCTTTCAAGCAATCTATATCTTTCCATATGGTCTCATTGGATTTCATAGTCATTGAATTTATAGTAAAAAAATGAAGCACATGTATCTCTGAAGTGGAATTGTATCTATTCAGTTTGTGGAGAAATATGATACTTACAGATCCAGCATTATTTATAGAGTAGTTTTTACATGGATCTTCTATATGGAACTCTCATTGAAACCAGTAGAAATACAAGTTCCAAAAAAAAATTAAACTTCCAAAACTTTATTTACAAATCATTCCATACCTACTAATAAGTTAAACTCCCCAGAGTTTAATTCTAAAAATGCTATTACCTTTTTTAGGACACATTTAATATAAAGAAACATTATTCTGAATTCCATTTTAAGAGAAATATGATGATATTCAAAACACCTTGTCTTTTAAACTGCTCATGCCATCTAGATTATTTTCAATATCTATCCTGATAGATTTCAAAGAAAATTAATTTGCCTTTGCTGCATACCCTCATCCAAGCAAAATAGCAAAGCTAATAGGATGTAGTTACAATTTAATAAGCACAATAGAATCTCATAAGGCAATGTTAATTGGGATATAGATGATCCCATAGCACTATATTATATTCTATATTATGTGTGATTTACCCCAAATATTTCTAAGGTAAAGTGGATTTAAACATTATTTTCTTAACATTTTTTCTCCTTGAAAGGCTACATAGAGATGGCAACAGCAATTAACATTTTATTATATTCTGCATAATAGTAATTTAAAAAACCTTCTAGACTAACAGATAAAGAAAAATGAAAAAAATACACATTACTTTTTAAAATAGCTTAACAACATAAGATCTGCATGATGGAATTTTTATGGAATAGGTACCTTCTTAAAGCGTGTTTTTAAACTACTTCCAGTCCAGCTGTGGTTGGCTGTGCCAACAGGTTAATTTGCCCTTTTCAGTCACCAACCTGCTACTCTTTGTTTTGGTTTTTTTTTTTAATCAGGTTTTTTATAAGTCAGTTGCCGTATATGCTCTGTTGAACTTTTTAATTCCTAGGCTCAGTGACTTCAAAGTAAGTAACGTAAACTGCTCCCATGGGAACTTTTGGAAGCTACACTGTGATATGTGCTGAATTTACCCAAAAGACAATGGGGTGATGAGTCACCTCAGCACAAATCCTAAATCACTTAAGTGTCCTCTGTGCAATCCCATAGAGTTGGCCTGAATTTCTGTCACAACAGATAAACACTGAGATTCATATGAGCAGACCAGTGGGCACACACACATATACACAGAAAAGGCTGATCTGCCTATGTTAGGAGTGCACGTTCCATAGTGTTTCTAACTATATTTAGAGAGTCAAATTTGATTTGATTCACAAAACCAGCAAGGAATGCATGGATCATGCCAAAGGCAAATGGATTGGTTTATTTAAAATAATAAGCTCTAATAAGAGCCTAAGCCTATGGAAGTGGAATACAGACTTCCGACTGGTTTGAGTCAGTTTTTCATCTATACATGTGAAACTTTCCAACCTGACTTTCAGAAGCGATACACGTTGCTTTAGGTGGGGAACATTGAAAAAGACAGCCTTATAAACTGGCTAAAATTTTGGCTCTATACCATACTCTTCTCATTAAATGTTGTCAATTTTTCTAGTGATGTGTGAGAATAGTTAAAAAAAAAAAAAAAAAAAAGACATATCTATTTTGAAATAATTATTTCCTGATAGATTTTCTAAAGGTTTTGGTTAGCATTTACATTAGTGCTGCTTTATTTCAGTTCTAATCCTTCTTTCTCTATTTTACATTTTAAAGCACGTACAAATATAATTTTAGCTTTGCTTTCCTAATGATTGTAGCCACTGATTATGAAGAAGGATTAAAATAAATATCTCCTTCTATGCTTATTTGTATTTTAGCTGTAGACTTTATGTGAGAAAACTGCTGGGAAGTATTTTCTCCCTGTAATTTACTTTATGCAGCCTGAGATTTGTATTAAATTTTCAACCCTTATCCATTACATCAGAACACAACAAATTCAATATTGTGTTGATGTATCTTACAGCGACCAATAAAAACATTTAGGTAAAATATCTGAAGTTATGAACTCAGAACCAACACCCTTGAAGGAACAAGAATGTGTGAAAAATATACAGCCTTTTACAAATATAAACGCTCTTCAGTTGTAATTGATTTTCAGGGCTTCAACTGGTGTGGTGAGATTGAACGTAGAAACTACTCCATGGCAAGACATGATGGACAAGTTGCTTAGTCTTGAAGGCAGAAGGCACCTTTACACAAAGATTTGTAGCTTTACAGTTTAAGAGCATTGGAAAATAATTCTGGAAATGAAGGGTATACTTGATTGTCACTATATAAACAAAGCACTTCTGAAATGAGTTCTCATCTGGACATAACAAAGAGCAAATCACTCCTTAAAATTTCCTCCAGTTCTTATATTTAATGGATTTCAGAAGAGAATCGCAAGGAGCGTATCTAAAAAGAAGTCAAACATTAGTTGGAAGCAGCTTAGAGGTTTCTCATAGACAACATGCAAAAAGTCACAGAAAACCCTTTGCCTCATATTTTTACTGCAGATTTTGGAGGCTTAAAGTACTTACACTGCTTTTATGGAGCATAACATTAAACCTTCATCTAGCTATAGTCTTTAGGCTACACATGGTGTTAAGATTGAAGGAAAAATGGTCTGGATGAAAATAAATTCTTTTTGCTTGCAGCCAAATTTACTATAGTGAATGAACACCCGAACATATTGACACCTCTGGCAGAAAGTTAAAAAACACTGAAGAAAATAGAGACTTTTCATACTAATATGAGCTGAGCAGCTGAGAACAGAACATAAAGAAACAAGAAATTATTACTAAAACAGAATACAGGGGAAGCAATTTTAAAATATTAATTTTGCACCTCAACATTTTTAGTGCAATGAATTCAAGGTGAAAATGTTCCTTCCCTTGTTTGAGAAGATGAACACAATCCTGCAAACTACTGAAGCAATCACTAACAGATCAGTCTGATACCACGTGAAGGAGCTGAGCTATGTGTAGACTTCTTCATAATTACATAGCAGCAGATAATTATATCTGAATCTGCTAGGAAACAGGGTTGATGGTTTTACAGGCTCAATTTCTTGAAAAATACAATGTAAATAGAATTGATTCTTCGTTAAATAGTGTCCATTCTATTTCTTTTGAACAAAGAGGTCTCTTGCACTACAGGTTATGTGAAACTACAGGACTAGGTTATACACTGAAAAGGCAGCACACTCAGCTGTACGAACATACTACTAATGTAATTGAAAACTCAGCAATACTGCACAGAGTAATTGAAAGATGCAAATAGCTTTGATCTAATATTGATGTTTGCAATATTAGATAATGGCAATCTCTAAATCACATACATGGTAGTAAGAGTTAAGATCATAAAAACAATTAAAATATTATTATAATGAATGTTCAAGTGTTCTAATTTAATTAGCCTACACCTGTTTTTACTACATCAAATTTCTTTTAATGTTTTATATATTAAAAGCAATTACAAATTTACAAGCAATACAGTGCAGGAAAAAGATGTGTTACCAGAAACAATTTTTATTTATTTAGAAGTCTTCTTACAGTAACAACACATAATATTTGCACTGAGCAACACCTGCCTTTGCCAACTTTTAGGATAAGCATAATCAGTTTTAACTGATCATAATGGGGGAAAGGCAATGATCATGGAATAGTTTGAAAACCAAGTCCCCATATTAAAAGCCCTTTGCTGGGCACAAAGAAGGTATAAGCAAAACTGTAGGTTCAGATGTCCTTGATCATGAAGTCCACAAGAAACAGCTTTCCTCATCAATTCCGACATGCAGGTGAAGGATGACATGGGCACTGATGAGGAATACACAGTGACAGGCTGCAATGTCCTTTATAACCAAACTATATATAATTCAGGGCATAACTCTACCTAGCATCAAAAAAAATGTCCTTGATTCAAAAACGGGTTATGTTGGAAAAAGAACAAGGAGATCTAGCATACACGAATGCAGAAGCATCCAATTTCACCTCCAGATATTCTGGGGTGACCCTGGCCATTGCTCAAGCTTTGCCACTATGCTGTTTTCTTTCACACCTTTGAGTGACAGGGCCAAGGGCTGTTTAACCTGACCTCAGACACATCATTTTCTGACTTACGCTTGTCCACTCTTGCAGCTGAGGCAATTTTTCTCTGCACATACACTCTTCAGGCAAAGACCGAGGTCTCTGGCTGAGCAGCTCCATCACAGTGCCACAGACACTAGCAGCAGCAGGGACAAAATAAATCCAAGCATTCTGTTTGCTTTAACCTTCTTCCTCACCCATGCAATGCAATGCCATGTGTCCCCTAGCACGTGGTAAACCACATCCAGGAGACAGCTCAACATGCTCTCCATCTGACACCAGGTTCCTTCTGGGGCCACTCTTCCTTCAGGCAACCAGGATTTTGGCAGACTGCTTATCCTGTGCCCAGGACTGATGTGCAAGGTGGTCCCAAGCTGTGCTAGTACTGCCAAAGCACAGTAGGCAATATCATCTTACCAGCAAGTCCAACGGGCTTCCTTGTTGATGATGCAGGAGTAAAATTCAAGCTGCAATGGATTTAACAGCCACTAAAAACTTAGGCTGCTGAGATCATCAACACTTTCTGTTTTAGAACAGACATTAAATGACATGAAGGAAGTTTCATGAAGAGCCTGCCCAGAGTGAATCTGTTACTGAGACATACAATTATGAAACTTTTTGTGTGGTATGCTATGAACAGACCACCAGCAGGAGTGAAAAAATCTTTTGGCTTCATGGTAAAGAACAGGTAGTTAAAATAGACCTCGTAATAAAAGATTAAAATCTAAAAATGTACCGCACAGCATTTTCAAAAGGCAAAACTCCAGAAGAAAAAAAAGCTTGATGCAAGCAATATAAAAAGATAACAGTATAAAGATTCCAAATTAATACGCTGGTAAGATAAAGAAAACAAAGACAATGTAATAGAAGTATTGTCAAACAAGTATTAACATGTGTCTTTTTTTTTTTTTTTAGTATCACTTGAAGAACATTGTTCTGTATGCCAGTAAACACTAACTGCTCATACTTGGAGTCTGGCCACTGTAGATTTTGCAAAAATTAACCTCAGGCTTTGAAGCTAGAAGAAATAATTCCCCAAGTCCTATCACTTGAGCAGGCTGCTGGAGATGATAGGAGGCTTCTCCATCAGAGGGAGACAAACAAACACATTTCCTTATCTAAAAGGCATGGTCACTGTGCAAGAGAGAACCCAATGAGAGGCATTGTCACCAACTGAAGAGACTTGGAGGAAAAGATGAACAGAAAAATCAACAAGAGGAAACTGTAAAAGGCCAATGTATTATTTCCCTGGTCCCCATGCTCTCACCCTTCCTTTATTCCCTCAATAAAACTTGCATATTTTGATACCGGAAAGAATTACCTCTACACGTGTTTCTTTCATCAGTCTGGCACAGGCTATATGTAAGATAATGAGGAAAATGAATGTGATTTCCTCCTGCCAGATGTGATCCAGAGTCAGAAACACCTCAGCTAGAAATGAGTTCCACCAGCTCTGTGGGAATCCTTTATTTTATTTTGAAGTGACTTAAGTAATCTGAAAATTAGTTGCATCCATAAATTTTCAATCACTGAATGGCTGGAGGCTAATTAGAGAATTATCTTTCCAGCAGGGTAGTAGTCACACTTTGCATTTGCAGGTTCTGCTCACTGTTCAAGTAATATTTGCCTATTTGTTCTAACAAAGTATGTTAATAAATGCACGGGTTTTGAAAAAGAAGATAAAAACCCTTGGAAACAGAAATCCATGCACTGGTGCACTTACATCCTGATGGCTCCAAATCCTCCCAGTTCAAGAGCTGGGACACATTCAGTTTCTTGTGCCTACAAACAACCCCATTCTTCTCCACAACCTTCAGATAAACATAGACCTGAAGATTTTGTAAATATGCTTTCTTAGCTTTGTCACAGACAGACATTTTTTTGAAAACATTCTCTTATTACTCATTCATACTGGCACAATTTTTGAGTATTTAATTAAAACTCCACGACAATTCTATTCTGTGGTTGTAAGTAACCTGATCTGTCAGAAGAAACAAAAATTCTGTCCAAAAAGAATTAACTCCATCTGAGCTTCAGCAGAAACCAGAAGGGGTTGCAAGATCTTTCCCCATTTGCATTGTCTACATGAATTCCCACTAAGGTAGCTCAGACAAGTCTTCAATCGTTTTCTAGAACCTGAGCTTTCATCTCCTCGAGTAGCTTCACCACTCCTTATCCTGTGTAGTTACAGCTCTGACTTCCCTCCCACACCAAATAAAAACAGACATTTAACCTTCACTCGCTGTCAGAGTTTTCCAGTATCCTATGCAGCTTGAGTTACAAGCATAGATTATATTATTTCTAGATGCTTTTGATATCTCCAACAGAAATCAATCCAGTTCTTGTCTATTATGCATCTGTCTAGACAAAGCAGCTCTAAGCAGCTTACAGCATACACCACAATTTTCAGAAGTGACGTTACCACACAGTTCAGCAAGAGTAAAGAAAGCTTGAGACTTCAAAACAAAACTTCATATAGCAAACAGGATCAAGTCTTCTTTCCAATTATTGTGCTATGTTCTACTTTTCCTCCAAAATCGAGGGGAGACAACAAGCCACAATCACAATTTCAACATTAAATAGACTTACCAAACAAAAGTTAGTTGCAAACCAGAACATGAAATTTTGAAAAGGAAAACAGCAAAAAAAGTATTTTGGTGCTTACAAAATGTTGCTGATCTCATTCCATCAAAACTGACCTTTTCAATAAGTATCATGGTGAGGGGGGAGGGGAAAGAAAAAAGGGGGGGAGGGGGGCAGGAAAAAAAAGTAGTCCAAAGTTCTCACCTAGTTCTATCGGGTTTGGTATGGGAGGAGGGGAGGGAAAAACAACTCCACCCTATGAGGTATTCTCTAAATGATTTAAAAAGTTTAGAGAGGGCATCAGCACCTCGTTTGCCCAGGTCACCTTTGCAAAGCTCTAGTTCCCAACAGAACAGCTGTAATTTAGTTAGAGTAGTATGGAGTTCGCTACAGCCACCAAGTTTCTTACCCATATCTTGAGTGGGCTTTGCCATTATACTGAGAGCGTGGAACTGCTGTGCTAAGTTGTCCTCCAAACCTGAGCTACATTATGTTTGCCCACATAAATGGCACTCATCAGCAACATAGACACACTTCAAGATCTCATTAGCCATTGCGTTTTAACAACACAAAACTAAATTGCATCCTCCCACCAAAGAAAACAAATAAGCAAAACCCCACGACCCCATGGTGTAACTTATTATTCTGTAATGTCCTCAGACAGACACTAACTTGGAAAAAGTAGTCATTTCTATATTTTAAGAGAGACCAGTTCTGAGAGTTTGGTTTCAGTATCTGCCCAAGCAAAAGAGCTTTACATGATCTCCAATGGCATATTCTAATAGAAAAAGCTGCCAGAACAGTGAACTTCAAAAGAAATGAAGGGTCGGACTGAAGTGACATTAACCTACATTTTCCTTGTAAATGTAGGTCACAAATTATTATGAGATTGTTCACACTGGAGAGTTGAAAGGTTTTAAATAAGCTAACACTGGTAGCCTTTAAAGAAAAGAAATACATAAAAACGTGGGCAACTAATAGAATACACAGGAGATTTTGATGCTGACAAAAATAGTTGTGTTGCACTTCTCTGAAGATAAAGTTATTAGTAGCATTATTAGTTGTATTAGAAGACCGCTTTCAGATCTGATGCCACACTGCATTAGCTCTTGTAAAAAAAAAACCAAGACAGTCTTGAACCCACACTAGACAAAAGGAGAGGTGCATTAAGATCTGAATGGAGTGGAAGCCTTCTTGCTTTGGACATACCGGAGAGCTGGTGAATTTGCTTGCCTTCCTTTATGCTGAATTATAAGAAAAGATCTAAAACATCTCACACATTAGAGAGGCACACACTGCAAATCTACACAGAGACTTACAAAAGCTTAGTGCAACAGATCTAGCAAGAATCACCCTGTCTATGAGTAGCAGACTTGCAAATAAGCAGTCAAATGTCACAAATATTCTCAGATTATAATTCAATTAATGATTTCAATAACACAACTACTATTAAAAAAACCCTCTACGTGTATGGTGATATCAATATTAGTCATTAGGATCTTCATATAAGCACTTTTACAGCTAGACTCATGCAATAAATGTATCAGTCTCCAAGTACTGTTGTGTCTGCTTGATCTCCTGATGTCATTATTGGGATTAAAGATGATACCTGATTATGTAGAAAAAATAATGAATGTACAAAAGGAGTTAAACTGGAGGCAAGTACCTCATATTTCTCAGATTTAACACGGCACATGTTCCAAAGGATTCGACACAAAAAGATGAATTAATTCACTTTGCCTTCATAAAAGTGAGCAGCCTATAACTTAGTGACTTACTACTCTGCTTGTACCAGTCCCCTGCAACCACACCATGTGGCGTAAAAACATGGTACTTTTTACCAATGGCCAACAAGCAGGTGTCACCACTTTCACATATGCTTCTTAAGCAACCACTTAAACAGCAATGTCTATCATGTACCAACATGATGAAACTTCCCTGTATTTCATGGATGGTATGTTCTAATTGCTAAGCAGTTTAATAATTATAGAGGGACAAATCAAAATTCAAAGTGATTTTTAGATGTTATCTGTTAGATTACATAGAAATCCTTTAATGTTTTAAAAATAAATTAAAAAATCAAAAATATTCCCATTAGACTCAGCAATTCACAGCACAGTGAATTCTCAGTTATACAATGGCTTAACAGGGGTTTTTTTAGTAATTTTAATCATATTCGCCACATTTCTTTTGCGTTTAGAAAGAAATAGATGTGCCATGGTTCCCATTGTAAAAATTAAAAAAAAATTAGTTCATCTGTTTGTGATCTATATGAAAATAAGCCAATGTTAATGAGGCCTAAAGGCCTCATTTTCTGCTTTACTACAAAAGCTCTTAGAAATTAGGAGGTTCCATAAATGATTTAGCTATTTTGCATCTTTCATGCAGTGGACTTTTGATTTCTTGCCTCCCTTTGGGGTTTGAGTTAAGCATCTGCTCATCACTGGTAATGCTTTGCATACATTACAAGCATGAGATTGTGAGACAAAAAGATGCATTCAGTAAAAACTAAATTTCTCTTCCCTTCAAGCCTGTATCGTCTCATTGTCTAAAGTCAGTAACTCTATTTACTCATTCCTTGCTTTTATGGAGAATAAATTTTGCTCCTGCACTAATTTCAAGGTTCCCATTTGAAAACTAATGAGACTTCAAAAGAAATAATTACATTTTCCTGAAGGAACACATAGTTCTTCCAGATAGAAGCTGGGAGTAAATTTCTAGAAACACTTATCATTTTTGGAGCATTCATCAACTCTTTCAGGCAAACTGGCGATTTCAAATTGCCCACTAGGAGACATCAGTGGATCCAGTTTCTTTGGTTTTGCAAACAAATTTAACTTCCCCTTCTTCCCCCGGCCCCGTAAATGATTATACAACAGTATTCCACTATCACCCCGTTCCCCATTGTTTAATTGTAAGCACACATATTGAGAATTGATAATAACCACAGACTTTCAGTTCTGTGCTGATGAGACTGCAGCAGAAATAGGCATTTGAAGAGTCTAAATGCAGGCCAGGACTTCCCCAATACACATTCCCATAGACCACTGTTCAGCAGCTTCATTCCCATTAGGTGAGGCCACAGAAGAGAAAGACACTGATGTGCGAAGGGAAGTTTAACAGTCAAAGAGATCAAACTTCAAATAAGATGTCCTTGCAGCATTAATTGCACACACTTCAATTGATTAGTGGTCACATTTTATGATCATTCTGTAACACTGAAAAATATGACAGTATATATCTCAGATTACTGGAATGATAAGATTTGTAGATAGGCCATTTTCCTTTTTTTCATTTATAAATAAAGTTAGATGGGCTATTCTTAATAAACTTACTTGTATGTACATCCCTTCTACACAGAATCAAAAATAGAGAACACAGAATAGTCATTTAGGCACAATTTCTCTGCACAAAAAGGAGCTGCATTCAGTGGCCCAATTAACTTCTTCAAACAAGTCACCCGATTGTAACTTTAGAAAACAACGCAAATAGCAAAGAGGAAGATCAAAGCATTTTACAGTCTGCCTGGAGAAGACTACAGTGCTAGAGTAAAAGCAATACAAGCAAAGACTGATGAAAGATGAATCAGTTTGCTTTTGGAACTGAGCAGTTTGGACAATTTTATATCAGAAGTCCATGCCAGAACTAGCCGTTTCAGCTCTAATATTTAAGGTCCTTCCTCTGCTTAGTTCCAAAAAATACTTCAAAGTGAATGTACACAGTATATATGTGTGTGTGTATATATATATAAAAAATATTTGGGATACTGTGTGTACATATATATATAGTTACACAGCCAAAAAGCAGGACTACTTAGCTGATCTTTACACTGTTATACCACTTTCTGCCACTTTCTGGACTGACTGGGTTGAACCATATTTTCTCATATTCCAACACAAACCAGGTACCCTATCATGGCCTACTGGTTGAGATGTGCACCCTTTTGCCTAATAAATGAAGGTCCAGGTAACATATTAGAATAGAATCAGGTTTGTCACACCCATGAAAAGGAAAAACCTTATCCTGACCTCAGCGAATTGCTCTGTTCAATCATACTCCAAGAAACACTGCACATGCTGCACTCCCACACATGTATAATATCAGCATAGAAGCTGCAAGGAGAAAGTGGAGAAGGCTCTAAATAAGTCAGGATTTCTAGAAAGATGGCCCACTAAGCAGGGAAGGTGAGAGATTCCTGCAGTTTCACGCCAAAAGCATTGAAAGACAGGTGAAAGATACATATAGAATATGAAACTGTCCACAACCTTCCAAAATGAGCAGCACATCACCTATTCTCTCTCATCTCTGGCAGGTTCAAGATACACGTCTTTACTATAAGTTCATTTATATGTGTTAATAAAAATCATTAACCTCCTTTTTTTCCAAAGTTTGACTGTAAATATTTGCCTGCTCTATCATAAGCCCTGTGATGAAATGAAACCTTAAATAGAAGGTAACAATATTCTCACTCCATAAAACATGATTTTGAAACTATGCTAAAGGAGCTTCTGTAAATGCTTGTGGGCTGCCTATTCTAACTAACTGAAGACAGTACAATTCACACATAATTGCCTAGTTCATTACATCAAATCTTGTAAATATTTTATTACACTCCTTTACACAAAATGCTCTTTGAATCTGCCATTGTTGCACATTCTACACCTACTCAGCTATTATGCTCAAAAGCTGCAAGTGTCATCATCCACAGCCAAGAGCACAGGATCAGAAACAATACAGCAAAAGCCAGTAACTACAGAGGATTTATACTGGACAGTTTCTCTGCATGGCAGGCTAAGGACCTAAGTATGTCTTATTCAAGTTTTGGTTGTCGGTATTTCATTCCTTTAGCAGAACCCCTGACCACAACAGGAGGTGTAAAAACAGGCATTAGAAATAGCATCAAAGCAGCTATAGCAGAAGGCAGCTACATAAGCCATACATTTTAGATAGGCAAAACCCCAATAAAGAATTATTTTTCCAACTATTCCAGCACTTCTATTCCACACAGTAAATAAAACTCTTAGCTTACTTGGTCCTGAAGTCTCCTGTGGAAAACAGACAACAAAATAGGCATTGCTGAGAAACGCTTAACATTTCTGCATTTGGTTCCAGCCTGCCTATCTCCACTATAGTATCACGCAATCAGAATTTATACAAGACTATCCTTCCACACTTCACTCAAAAGCTTCCTTTATTAGCTTGTCTTATCCCCCTTTCTCTCCCAGTTAGCTAAAAAGCTACTAAAAATTTATGGCTAAAAATGATTAAGGTGTTCCCTTTCTATGTACACTGAATTATGCAGTATATTGCAAAAAGACAAGTATCAGGTTTGATTAAGAAGAGCTGACTGTAAAGCTCTGCTTTTGTTAAATAGTAAAAGCAGCTAAAGTAAGTCCTCTGCCTTCTTATAATCTTTCTGTATTTTTTTTCTAAATACACACCTTGGTAACTAATAGAAGAGCCAGACAATATGTTTATTAGTAAAACACAAGACTATTAAAAGAGTTGTAGGAAAACTGAGCTACAGTTGTTAAAAAACCCCTCCCATAAAGTTCAAAGTTCTTGCAAAATTAAAAGTGCTTCTTAAGTTGCTGTGTCCACCTGGATGCTATAAGCAGCTATATTCTATATTTGGAGGGTAGGAATAAATGTCTGCGTAGTTCCAATTAGAGACAGAATATTAAAGTGCTTACAATATTCATCGACTTCCGCAGCTGGACCCTCACAGTCTTTAGTATGAAACATACGAGATACACTGCTGAGTAACTGACTTCAGCCCAACCACATTTGTCTACCTTAATATCCTTTTACAGAAGCATAATCTAAATGTTCTGCACGTGATATTAGAGCAACTACATGACAACTGTTACAGTTAAGATAGCAACAGCTAAAAGAGAACAGCAAAATCACAGCCTGGAAAGCTTAAGTTGAAGAGAATACTGAAACATCTGGATTATGGAAGTCAATATCCAAACTTATGATTCGATCCTTGCTATCTAAGAAATATATTTTGAACTGACAGTTAATATTCCCAGAGGTTTTGATGCTGATATATCTCAACTATATAATTACAAAATGTGGTCTTCCTTCTTTAGGATTAGGAACAAAAAGCTCCTTTATCTTCTACAGTCCCTTGTAACTGGATATTTACACCCATATATATTCTCATAAGCACTTCGGGGTACTTTGATGCCTATTTTAAATAAAGGAATATTATTTGAAACAAAGAAAGTACAGGTGCAGCTATTAAGCTCAGAAACACATATGGCAAAACCAGCTGAAATCTAGATGATGGTACAGAGAGTATGTACATAAAATTCAGCAGCATGCATCACACTACTTTGATGAAAAAATAATTTTAAACAAAAAATCTGACTTGTTCTACTTATTTGGTATTGACAGCTCAAAAAAAAAAAAAAAAGGCACTTCTTTTCAGTGATATTAGACATTGCAGGTTTTTTTTTTAATGCAAGACAAAGTTGGATGAATTCTCACCCACACCCTTGTGTTCAAGCTGTCACCTAAGCAGATCACTTGTTCTTCACTTCCCAGAGAAAACCATCTCCAAGTCACTCTAATCTGAACAACCACTTAAGCACAGAGCAAGTGATAAAGAATATCCTTCAATGCAATGTCTCAGATTTCAACCTATATCAGCATTGACATGCAAGCTACATACAGCAACTTGGTCTCAAAATGTCTCTAGAATCAAGTTAAATGGTACCCATTTTCAGGAAAAGGGCGTTTCAGTATCAGATTAACTGCTAGTTCCTCATGCTGTCCAAAGACAGGCACACCTCCAACAGGATGTGCTCAATAGTGCGGATATTACATTAGATTATGATTAAATCTCTTCATCATAAACAAGAGGTAACATTAACAGGTACTTGTTAGCACTGAATCACGCCTCTTTATTGCAATGTTTCTCTTTATTGCAATACAGTTTTAATTAGTGTTTACAAGACAGGCCTGTGAGATCTAGTGAAGTGTGGGGCATACAAGATGGGTTCTTAAGGTGTCAGTTTCTGTCTATTTAATAATTACAGTGATATACTGAACACTATGCAGGGTATTACACACATTCATTAGGATATAATCTTTGCTCTCTAGGAGGGATTTTATTTTTTTATATTACTTAAATGTGTGCTGTTGAGTTAAGCAATTTTAAGTACTCATAAAACAGGGAAGATTAAGTTTAATCTGTGTTTGCATTCCATAAGTTTACACTGTTCGAAAAACTCCAAACTTCAGAAAAAAACCCATGCTCTTCATTCATCCTCTCTGTCCTTACTTGATCCCCAAAAATCTCCCCCAAACTATTTTTCTACTTGTCCAAATAAGAGAGGGAGCATGGAGGGAAATGACTATACATGTGCATTTCATATGTATACTCTTAGCCCTAGGAAAGCAATACTTAGATATCAATAGCTCATAAAGTCTGTTACTGCTATGAGAGGCTCCATAATCTATTCCCAGTAGTAATTTGATTTAGCTAATCTCAAACAAAAGAAGAAGCAGAGAAGAAATTGCAACTCAGATGTTTTTCTCCAAGTGTTTCCCAGCATTACTCAGTTTTAACTACCCTTGCTCAAGACTGTACCTTACATCATCAACTAGCCCTTCATTTGCAAGTAAAATTCTCTATAGCTTTTCCAATTACACGTTTTCCCTGATTTCTCAGGTGCAATTTATGAGTAAAAACTGCTGCACAGAACAGGAAGGAAAAAAATAAAAAGGACAAATTCAGTCTTTAAAAACCTACTTTGATAAAATGTGAACGTTAGTACAGTATTGTATCAGCCATGGTTCAGGAATTTTTCATTCATTTCGAAGCTTTTACATTACAACGTTTCAAAAACAGAGTTTATCAAGAACATTTATAAAAATATATTGACCAATTTTTCTGCTTCATCCCAAGTCATGAATGTTTTTATGGTAGACAATTCATAGTAGAGCAAATCTTGAATCATATAGTAGAGTGCATCTTGTATTATGAAAACTTTTCTAGATTGGTCAGTTAAGGAACATAAATTTTAAATCCACACTCTAATGATGCAGAAAAAGGTATATAACCAAATAGCTTGGTTGAGCTTCATATTTTTCTCAACAAGCGTGGGTAATTTTTTCTGCTCTAGATTAAAAGCGTATCAGAGAAATTTTCACATCTAGACAAGTTACCCTGAAAACAAAAATGGAGGGACACAAAGTTCTTATAGGCAAATGTAAGCAAATTTTCTTTTTCGCTAACACCAAAAAACTTTGGAACCTTACTGGCTTTATAGAAAGCATAACTTTTCTCTAACACTCAGTTCCAGTGAAGATACGATTTTGTCCCTGTTACATAGTTCTTTGCATAGAAACAGCCATTTTTAAAACTCAGAAAAAGCAGCAGAGAATAACCTGTGACTCAAAATAAAATTTATTTCTCTTTTTCCCAGGATTATTCCACTCTGAGTACCTTGGCTAAGGATTGTATATTAGCTCAAAAACTAGTCCTTAATTTGCAAGCTTGAGCCAAGCCTTTCCTTTTACTTATTTTCCCCTACCAGGTACCAGTCAATAAAGTTGTATCCCTCATCCACACACAAGAGAGTTTTCCTTTCACATGAATTGCATGAAGTTACATTTCAAATGTGTTAGAAAGCTAGGCTGTATCACGAAGCAAACACCTTTCTCCGCAGCCACAGAAGGTGGTACATATGCTTCTGCTCACACAAGGTCACAGTGTTCACACATCGCTACATCCACTGAGCGATCACACCCGGTAGAAGAGGGAGAGGCCCAGAGGTGGAAAACTGTCCACTAAAGTTAAAGCAGCTGCATGGCTTTCACCAACAGCTTAGATATATATTCAGCCTCTCTACAGCAAATCTCTTCACCACTTTCAATACTGTGAAGGTGGGTACTGTGGTAGAATTTTGATATTTATGAAGAAATCAACGTAATAAAAATATTAAAATATTTTCCTAGCAGTTTGCTAGGTTTTACACATAGCAACACCCACTAATTTCTATATTTTACAGACATCAGTATTTACCTAGCGTGATAAGAATACTTCAGTGTTAGTGATCTCCTAAGCTGCTTTTAGCTGGCATTACAGAACTTACAATTAACCCTCTACACCACCACCCACAGCAGAACATACCAGGTCCCAAATTTCCTTAACCAGCTATCAAAGGAACTCTGCAGTAGCTGCACAGCACACCTTCAGTCACATTGGGCATTGTAACAAGTTGTTTGCTACAGGTAGGTAAGGCTAGAGCAACGGTACTAGTAAAAAGGCAGGACACAACCATGAGTCTTTGTTACACTTAAAACATCATTAGTAAAGCCAGAGGTAGCAGTTTCCTTTCCTCAGACCCAGCACACAGATACCCACAGTAAGTCTTCTCCTTACTGCAGCTGCCAGGGCCTACGGTTTGTTTCTGGGACAATTCACAGGTTTTAAATGGAAGTAAATTACGTGACTTGCACCAAATACTTTCTTTCACCTGCTGTCATCTCTCTTGCGTGGTCCAGGCACAGGACCGTATTCACACTTAGCTCATCACATGTGAGGAATCAACACCTACTGCTGTTACCACAACAATTCATCCAGACCTCGCTTCAGCATAAAACATCTAAAAGTAAAGACAGCTGAAGGACAAATAAGGTATCATAAAACATAGGTTGTGGGTCACCGTATGAGCACAGCTATAACAAGAGAGTAAGTGACAATACCAAAACACAAAATAACACTTAGTTACAACAAGATCCACAGACTGTCCTTCTTCCATGCTCAAATTGCAGTGTAAGCCTCTGTCAGGGCACCTGCAGCAGTTCTTCCACTATGAGTATTCTCATACATGCTTTTAAATCAGCAAGTTCAACTCTCTGAAAGATGCTTCCAAATCCAAAAGTCACATTGCCTATCCTAAAGCCTTCCCTAGGTCAGGACACCAGGTCACCAAAACGCTTAATCACCCAAGTTTTAATTTTTCCTTTAGAGAAGCCCAAAGCCCCCACAGTCCTTCCCCAGCAGGTTTCCTCCAGAGGCAGAGTGGCAACAGCACCCCCGGCCTGCCCTGCACTCCCCCTCTGCTCCCAGCTGTGCCCAGTCTCCCTGCACAGCCCCAGCACTGCTCCCAAGGCACAGCGGAGGCTGGTCAGCAGCTCGGCCACAAGTCCAAGAGCTAATCAAGGTCATCAACATCTTCACCTGGCCTGTTTTGGCAACTCACCTAGGAGGCCTCCCGCTACAAATGTTCAAATATTTAAATACACTAATAGCACACCAGGGTGGTAAGGTCAGTAATCTACTGAGACTGAAGTACTAGCTATCCAGGTGCAGAGAGAAAATGCTTTCATCGTGAAGACAAGGATTATAATTTTGAATTGGTGACTTATCCTTCAAGGTTACACGTTGCAATTGTAGTGCAAACAGGAAGGAAATATAATATATCTGATAATAATATTATATTAATGATATTAACTAAGACACATCAAAGCCTTCTTTCACAGAGGGTTGGTATATCCTTAGGTGCCCAAGCAGGCAAGAAAAGCTGTCTCTTGGAGAAGGTATTAGATATGTGCAGCCCTCTTTCACCAAAAAATAAAATGAGTTTATATTAAAACCTTAATCTCACTAGACACCCTGTAAAAGAAACTGTAAAGCAAAACTTTGATAATCGTCCCTGATTGTTTTTGTTTTCAGTAAATTTTGGATTCAGAAAGAGGTCTCTGAAGACCTGTTCAGAGCAAAAGTATAGGAAACAAGGATCAGCAAGAACCTATCTGCTTACTTCAGTGATTAATCATGTCTGTGATTAATGCAGGGAGTCTGTTCTGGATCGACACTTCAGGGGCAGCTGTTATTATTATTCTTATTTTACTTTTTTGTTGCTGTTGTCTTATTAAACTGTTCTTAGCTCAACTTGCCATTTTGGTTCTCTCCTCTGTTTAGGGGGCTGGGGAGGGAGGGAGCAGCTATTACGGTATTGATTGCCAGATGGGGTTAAACCACAACACTCACCTCTCTTTGCTTTGGGGTTTTTTGTTTTGGTTTGGTTTTGTTTGTTTGTTTTAATAATTTATATACAAATATCTGTAAGAAAAAAAAAAAAGTAGATTAAATCCAAATCTCACTTAGATTTTCTGACATGATGGAGATTGACACCTGAAAGTTCATTGCAAAACCTGCCTCTTCTCCTAATGGCTTCGGCATAATCTTTATGATCTGAGACATGACGTAGAAGGACCAGAGCAAAATGTGGACTCTCCTATAATACAAAACAGTTTTGATCTAGCTTCAGCTTTCAAACTCCCAAATTCAAAGGCCCACCAGACAGAGGTGGGGTGTAAAAAAAAAAAAAAAGTCTCAATCATGCTCAGAGGCCTTTAGTGAAGGATTTCTCAAACCTCGTGACAGTCTGTGAAAATTACTGGTGTTTTTAAGGGTAAAATGACCTAACTGCTTGTTTTCCATATTTTCAAAATACCAAAGCTGGAAATGCACAATAATGTTTTGTTGGTTTTGCACATGAAAGGAAAAACCATTCCCGAGCCTTCACGTTACCAGTCTGACCTGCCTGGCCTCAGAAATCATAATATCTTCAAGTTTGTTTAGACTGACACTTTTTTTTCTCACTGTGTATCATTTTTTTTACAGAGTATGATATCTGACAACTTCAATCCTTTGAAAAATAAGATGAATTAATTTTTAAAGTTCCAGTAAAAGATGTTTTGGCACAGTCTGCAAAAGAACTTGCTTCCTGCTTCCCCATTCAAATCACCAGATGATATCACCCACCACGGGACAGAGAAGGTTGGAAGCACAAGCAAAAATAGAATGAAAACTAACAAACAATGATATGAGGACTTTAACATACTGCCCTAGTAATGAGTCTGTTAGGCTCTGTAAACTTGGGAGCTTCTTACGGGAAATTCTCCCACTGAGTTTGCCAGAGTAAAGAATTTCATTTTTATTCTTCTACTTCTTGCTCTGTAATAACATCTAACGATTAATGATTATTTGTGTGCTGCCCATCAAAGAAGTTACACGGGTCAAAGATGACCTAATAGTGATACACTAAATGATACACTAAATAATGATACACTAAAAGTGCACAACACAAATGGGAGAAGGAAGTAAAGTAACGGGGAGCAAATATATTAGCATGTAAGCAAACTAACATCACCATTTGGGATTCATTTATTTATGGACTCAAATTCATTTGAGTTGCACCAGAATGTCAAAAAATAACACTTCAGAAATGTAGTCTAACATCTTGAATGTAGCCGTGATTCAACCTTCAAAAATTACTGAAAATTTCAAATTGATGTTCCTATTTTCAGACTTTAAATATATATACAAGTATTGCCAGGAATTTGTTCTTCATAGCTGTTATAAAATTTGAACATTTTTAATAGGAGTTGAGTAATTTTGGCACAGCAGTTTTCAATTGGGTTGATTTCATTCGAAGAACAAATAAATAACACGTATGAGTGTTACTTATATGGCTGACCCATGTTTATCCTGTACATAACAGTTAATGTTGCAAATAGTACAACTGAACATTAGTAACATGACTGGTTACAACATTTGTGGGACAATTAGCCTTTATATACTTTAAAGCCATTAAGCATTTGTACATTAAAACTAGATAGTACCATTTATAAACTAAATAACTCGTCTGTACTTCCCATGTTAACTCAGTAAATTAATGCTTTCATGCCAATTTAAAATGTAAATTAATCTGGAAGCACAAAGTCCTGCTGAAAATGCAGTAATATATTAAAAGGATGTTTTGTTCTCCAAGGAATCAAGTTTTGGAATTGCTGTTTTGAGAAAGTTCAGGCAACTTTTTTTGTCACCTCTGACAGAATAAACATAGTCGTGCTTTTCAGAGACTATTTTCCAGCATTTCATCTCTACATGGACATTGTAATAAAAAGTAAGGAAATGTTAGGTGAACACTGAAATAGCTTATGTTATATTTCAGTGTTATACTACTAGGTTTTTTTCCACAATTTTTTTATCTTGTAAGAACACAGAATGCCCATTCATGTCAGAAGACAAGAATGTTAAACAGGTGATGGTTGTTTTTTTTTTTTCACAAAAACATGGAATACTTAACAAAAAGTTAGTAGATGTAAAGTACATTTGGTTTGTATACTAACTTCACCTAAAATCTGGAAACACAGAGATATAATACACACAGAAATATACCTTCTGGAAACAGAAAGGTAACCTGGAAATAAGTGTTTATGAAGCTATCGTTGTAATAATAAAAATAGTTTAAAATAAGCCAATTACAGACGCATTGTAGAAGTTTAGGATGCATTAAACATATGGACTCAGCAGTCGTAATAGGCAAAGTATAAGGTTTTCAGCCTTTTCTGATTTGAGACACTACTCTGCTCCCCAGTTCAAGGGATGAAAAAGTAAGAACCTACTCTCTCACAGTATATATATGCAGTACATTGTTTGTTGATTAGTTGTGTATGCAAAGTTGTACAGCTAGTAAATATACCATTCTGACAGCACAGGAAGAGAGGGCATCTGCATACACATAATAATACTTCAAATCACAGATTTTTTTTCTCCACAAAGTCAATGGGTTCACATCCATCTGTGTCTGTGATAAACATATAAATTTGAAGTTCTTGCATTCAACTCTCCAAAACAGGAGTATATTTTTAAAAGCAATTCAGATTACCTTAATAGGACAAGTTATGGAATGTTTCACCGTGTAGAAGACTTGCCAAGAAAATATAAGTAAGCAGAGACATATGAAAGTGCTTTGCCTTAAATCTAACATTTGATAACAAAAGCTGCAATTAGTAATCAAAGGACATCAAAGACAAAACACATATACTCCAAAAGAGTTTAAATGTAAATTACTCCTTCAAAAAGACACAGCTTCATGCAATGTAATTAGATTCCTACCAATTATAGCATTAGAAGCGTAATAGTAAAAAACAAAACATAAGTAGGACACAATAGGAACTCATATTTTCATCTTTTTCAGAAATTCCCTTCTCTATTTTGATTTATGCTAATCAGTTAACAGGTAGGCAGAAAGAAAATATCACAAGCCTGGGCTATAACACTGAGATTTTCTTCTTTATTTGTTTTTGGTTCTGCACTGTTATCTGCCCCAATACTGACACCTATTCCTCAAATTTGTGCTCTTCCAAGCTCTTGCTGTTCTTGGCACCATCCTCCTCTTCCCTAACTGGATCTGTCATTTTATATAGCCCAGAAATCCTTTGTGAAATTAAACAATGATGTTTGCCTTATGTGTGAAGTGGGCTAAAATAAATGCACATAGATAAAGCCCAAGACTTAGGAGCCTCTACCACAACATTTCTTCCACTAATAGACCAAATGTAACACAACTTTGATTAAAGATTTTTCTTCTGCATTTATCACATTAAACTTCCCTTCAGTTAAAGATAGCTGTTGAAGTTTGTGGCTTGACAGTACAGTAAATCTGGCTTTAAAGCTGACAGTGCTGGATCATAATCAATACAGTCATATAAGATAAAATGCTGAACCAGCACAGGCCAGCCTCCTCATTCACATTCATTCTGAAATGTTCATGGAGTAATTTTATAGCAACCACCTTTCTGCTGAATAAGATGTCTCTGTAGCACCTTTCTACAAGGAGACATTACAGAATGAATCTCTCCACTAACCAAGGCAACATGAACTCCGCATCATATATTTCTTGTTTATATAATCTGCCAGACAGATTATTTCATTTCCACATCACATCTAGATCAACTTTGTACTGTAGTGCACTATTAAATTATGTGAAGTAGCCTGTCTCCAGGTTATAGAGTAACACAGGTGCTTCTTGGGTAAGAAAGCAGCAACCAGGTCTTCAGGGACCAGGGGAGCAAAGGAGCTGTGACTGGGGCTTAGAAGTGCAGCCAGTTACAGGAGCTGTATGAACTCCTCATTGGCCCTTACTGATCATTCCCATTCTTAGGTAAATACCTGTTACCAACAACTTCTTGATTCCCTACCCCAGAAGAGGTGAGCTGCTGCTGCTACCGATTCCAAATCTTGCTGTGCCTTGATTTCTGCCTCTGGAGGTGGGCTGATGGCTTTCATGCTTCCCAGTCACAGAAGGACAAGTAAGCCACATGCTTCTTGTTCTTTGTACAAGTTCAAGAAATACTAATAAAAGAAATATATAAAGAAATACTAAAAGCTGTATCTATAAAGACTCTGAGAAGACACTAGGTTTATAATGTCCCAGAAAGAAAGGGGAGATAGAAACAATACAAAACTGTACAAAAGTGTCTCTGGGCTCCTGGTGCTCTTGGCCACCGTCTGCTGCAATAGGGAGGAATGAAAAAACTGGCTCCAAGAACACGATAGTGAGAAACCTCTGGATATGAGAGGAGCCCATGGCCAGGCAGCAGGTCAGAGGAGTACATGTCCCTGTTCTCAGTGCAGACTGAGCCTCAACAATTCCCATTACAACTTTGTTGTCTCCTCTGAAGCCATTCACTGGTTTCTACTGTGGAAAAGTCTTACCATGTATACTCATCTGAAAACATTCATAGGAAGGTTCATAAAAATAAGCACGAAAACCAGCAGCAACCTAAAAAATGTGTTTATTTGGGAAAGAATGAAGTGAACTTTAAGTGTCAGAATATGAAATGTCTTTTTGAGAGTGACAACAATGTGGAAACTGAAGATTGTAAGAAGTATGTATTTTGCTTTTAAATTGTTTTTTACTGTCTCAGTTTATAAACACCGAGAGTCTACAGCTTGGCAACACAATTCAGTTTTATCTAATATGTGTTTTTCCATCATCTGTCTCCAAATAAATATCACAAATAATGTATAAGCAGTTTTACCTAGAATAAAAGTCTGTAATAGTGTTACAACATAATAGTGGCATTCAGCAAATGCAGCCAGAAAACAGAATGTGATTCAGTCAGAATTAATATCCTAAATTGATGCACAATGAAAACACATTTTCCACCAAACCTATTTAATGCAGCCTGTTTTATCCAGTGCAGCAAGGCAGCAGAGTTAGCTGGGATCCTGCAGGAAAGAGACCACGAAGACATAAGGCATATTCTGGCATAGGGAATTAAAAATATTGACTTATCACTTTGTCCCTTGATTTTTTTCTTAATTCTTATAGTATACAGTAGGTCTGATACCTTTAAAATTTCCAGCCTCTGCTTTCCTGACTTCCACCTTCTCCCCTGACCAGGCAGGAGAGAAGATGATCTCTGAGGCAGGTTAGGCCTGGGGAAGGGCTGGTAGGGATTTGGAACTAGTGAAATGTAACAGGCTCTACAAATACTTAGGCTTGAACCATGGGAAGTCCCAGTGTATCATCAGGGAGCTCTAGACCCCCTTTTTAGCTTAGCTATGTAAAAAAACATTTGAAGATCTGTTTTGCATTTAGTGCAAACAAAGAGATGGTTTTGTTCAGGACAGAGAGCAGACCCTTCACCAATTTATGAAGAGACAAAGAAGCAAAACTCTAGAGCAGGGGTGCCAAACTCATTTTCACTGAGGGCCACATCAGCCTCACAGTTGCCTTCAAAGGGCCGTATGTAATTTTAGGACTGTCTAAATGTAGGAGTAGTTAACTACAGTTAACTGTATTGTTAGATAATTGTACCCTTGTTGGGTTTGTGTTAAGATCCAGCCTTTGGAGAAAATTCACACATGGATTTCAGAAATTCCAACAGTTTGGGCTTTAGGTCTTTCTTTAATCCACATATCTTACAACCTGTATCTAGATAATACTAAAAGTACACCAAGAACCAAAACAACAACAAAAAATTTTCTACAACTCTCATACCATTCTATTTCCTTTCTTCACATTACATGGATTAAAATGCTCTGTGTCATGAATGCTACAGAAAGACAATATATTTAATAAAACAAATGGAAACCACTTTTGAAGATCAGGTATAAAATCAACCATATTTCACTGAAAACTTCAAAGAAGTGAAAAAATTGCTCTTAACAAGCTAGTAACAACCCTGACTTCAAAAGAAAAAGGGCAGAATTTTTTGAATGAAACATTTTTGAAACTTTCATATAATAGATCAATTCCTTTAGTAATTGGTTGCCTATGTTACAAAGATGGCTTGCTGACTTGTGGTCTGCCAAAGACAACGTTCAAGAAATAAAGTGCCAAAGGTGAGCATTTCCTCTCTGCCTTCTACATACCATTTAAAAGCAGCAGAACAACTCTGAAAAAAACCCCTCCAAACAACAAAATAATCTATATGCTGGCAAGAAAATGATCCAACAGGGTAAGTATAAGGGGATCATGAAGCTATGGCAAGTTTCCCTCTCCTTTCTGAAGTTTCATCTGCATGACATTCACTTTTATCTATTTTATAACCTAACCAGGTGAGACCAAAAGTTTCTTGATTCCACTAGCTTACTTCAGGTACGGTAAACAGCCAATGACTGAAGAGTGTAACAAATTCAAAGCAGTAGCAGTGATGTATGATTCAGCCTTCTTCATGCAAAACATTGTGGATGGTGAAAAAAGGGTTGCTGAAACAGCTGCCTTCAGCCTCCTTGGCTAAAGCCTTGATAAAGCTTTTGTCAGAGTGGGATTTCAGACTTCTGAAATGCAGATATCTACACCTAAACCTGTTGTACAGATTCTCTTTCCAGTCAATGAAAGAAACCAGCACATAAAATGTATAAGCTATTCTGGGTATCTGAAGAAAAAACCCAAGTAAATGAAGTTCATAACCACAACAACTAAATCTTCCAAATATCTATAGTCACCATTTTAAGATACTTTTTTTAACCATGTTGAATGAAAGTTCGTAGCAGAAAAGGAAGCGTAATAAAGTAAAACCTTTAGGAAAGAATGAATACAGCAAAATAGGAAGTCAGAAAAATTTATTAATTTGTTATGTAAAAATGTAGACAAAATTCTAAATTCTTTGCTTTCCAAATGTAAAATATTTTATAACTCAAAGCCAAATTGATTTTAAGCAGTACCTTTCACAATTCTCCTCTCTTCCTATCTATCAATCAATTGCACTTTCAAAAAGCACTTGCTGGAGAGAATAAGTTGGTGGACAATGTATTAGTTAGCAAGCCATTTCAGGGTCAAATTCTGAATCTAGAATCTAGACCTCAACTAGCTCAATTCTTCCTCATCAGCATTTTGGATCCATTCCAGGGGCAGAGCGCAAATACTCTTACCAAAATCCAGACCAACACAGCTAGAGAAAAGAATTTAGAATCATGCACTTGAAACTCAGACATACAGAACATTTTTTAAGTTACTCCATTGGAGAATCTGATGGCTAATTCTGGAAAATATAGTACTGTGAGGTGACCCACATTGCTAAAGCATTTGAATAATTTCATTGCTCTTCAAGAAAGCACATAAACATATGTTTAACTTTAATCATAGATCATCTTACTACTTTCATCTGGACCTAATCATTAACCATAAATGTGTGCTTAAATGCTTCACTGAAAAAGGATGAGATTACTCACACTCTTACAGTTAATTTTATGCTTAGATGTTATAATGGCCTCTTGGCAGGCTGCACTGTGTGCTGTGACTGCTCAAAGCAGAATCAAGCTGCAAGGCCCCACAGCAGAGGTGGCGATTGTGCCCTTCTTTCCTACTCCTTAATAACTTGTGTGGGGTAGGTCATGTAAGACAGTCTCTGCATGGAGTTCTCCAGTGAGACTTGGCCAAAAAAGTCTTGTAAAAAAGTACATCTAATGAATTGATCCAATTTAAAAACAAACAAAAAAAAATCCAACACTGAAAATTACTTCTTTCCCAGTAAGAATACTGATTAAAGTTAGTAGTTATTATTAAGTCAACTAGTTAAGACTTCAAGCAGAACCATACTTTTAGTATACACAAAGACTATCTTCTGTAACTTATCCAGCTTATTTTTCCACAGAGCCCTAAACAATGGTACGGGAGATGCAGTCTGTGTGTCAATTTTCCCTCTCTCTCTTCTCTTACCGTACCATATTTATGGCCTTTATAACTGCAATGTCTAACTGCCTGCCTAGAAATTGGAAGATAAAAGTAAGCCAGACAGAGCTCCTAGCAGCAAGCTGAAATCCATTTCCAGAGAATTAATTTCAGTCCAAAACACGCATCAAATATGAAGTCCTTCTACTTCAAAAAAACCCCGTGTTATAAAAGGACCAAGCACATTCTTCTAAGGCTTCCATGATTTTATATTCAGTCATGTAAAATTGTTTAATCCAGTAAAAGGCTAGTAACCACCGCAGGGGTGGACTAACAAGTATGTGAGCACTTTAAGAAGAAAATAGGATCTGTAAAACTAATAGAGATCACTGTGACCCAGCCGTTTGGTCTGCAGCCACTCACAGATCATTGCATTTAGCAAGTAAGCCACTTGTCATAGCTGCTCGTGCACTTACTGAAGTATTCCTCCTAACTGGATTGCTTTACTGTAATGCAATGCTACGTTGACTGTCATGATTTTTTTTTTTTTTTACATTTGGGCAAGTAAGCTGCCTTTGATAAATGCTACCACTTGTCATGAAAACAAACATCACTTGTCCCAGGGAATAATAACACTGGACTATGAATTCCACCTACTGTCTGCCACTCTTCTCTCACAGCTCCTGAAAAATCCACTCCCCGTCTCATAATACTTCTGCAATTAAAGTGCCATTCATTTTACAGTCTCAAAGCATAGAAAGGGAATTATAAGTATGCACCTTAAAAAGCAATGCATTTTGAGTAGCTATTTTACTAAACTGAAATTATTTTTTAGCATCTACATTAGCAAGAGTGGTTTTGTTCCTGTAGTCAACCTCATTTCCAAAATAAATTATACTTCTTAGAGAAAACTAACTTGAAATGGGACATTCAGGTTATAACAAGGTAGCAATCCAAAAGTAGTTTTAGATTTGTCATTTGGTTGTTTCTCAGCATTTAAGAAATACACAAAATCTAATTGCCAGTTGTATCTGTGCAATTTTCTAGTCAACTGAATTCCAACCTGGCTTACAGAGCAAAAATTTAGGAATCTGCATGGTTATACATTTTTTTTTTCCCAGATGAACCCTGCAATACAATAAAGATTTTGGTAAAACTAAAAACAGTAAGACATATTAGTTAAATATTTTTTAGATAAATTTTGACCTGTAATAGGAGGAAGAACACATTCAGTGAAAATGAGAACGTATAATACAAACCAATCAAACAGAGTGCGTAACAAAACAAAACAACACCCAGCCAGCCTACTCTCAAATTTCAAGGCAGTGATACAATACACTTGAGGTCCTAAAGCCGAGAAAAACATTTCATCTCTGTGTCAGGCAGTACATTTTCTATATTTAAACTTTGTTAAAAAAACCCTGAATAGGCTCACCCATGTCAAAATGTTACTATTTTCTTAAATTAAAGTTCCAGTGATTGCCTTGGTGCATCAGCCTCTTTGGCAACCCCAGCAGGGAGACTGAACAATGGATAAACACACAGAACCCGCAGCATCTTCTTGGATCTTCTATATCTAAGGCTTTTAAGGAACATTAGAGTCATGGTGAGGGAAAGCCTGAATTGCCTTTAGCTTTATCGTAGTTAGCACAGTAGTTGTTTGTAAATAGGATCTCAAGAGAGAAAGCAATGTCTTAGGCTCTAAAAATAAAGGAAGAAATTAACTGAGGAAAAGGGGAGTATTATCTCTTTGAATGGTTGTAGGGCACAAAGAGCACAATTGGAACGCAGAGGCAGATTCCTGCCGGGGGGTAACTGCTAGCAAAGAAGTCTCATGACTGGAGAGGAATACAGAAGAATAATTAGTTTGATTCTGTCTGAAACAAGAACACCGCAGGGCGGCCCGGACAGAGGCTGCACGTGGTGCTGGGAGCCAAGGCGTGGGTTAGGACATCGCGGTGCTGTTGTCATCCACTGCGAGGGAGACACATGTGGCTTGGAGGCAATCGAAGCAGACAGTACTGCCAGGATCTCTAGGGCTGACATCAAGCATAAACCTCTTAAACCTGTATTCCACTTTATTTTCAACCAACTTCAGTTTTCTAAACACACAAGTTATTTCCAGCAAACCACCGCTCCCATGAGGGAAAAAAATTAAGACTGTGGCCACAGAACATAAATCAAGCTGATATAAACTACCCTCACAAATTTTACCCTGCTCAAGAGACAAAAAAATCCACAACCCTAATTTTTTGTTTTCAATTAGTCTACTTGTGAAAGGACAGCTGTGGCACAACTTCCCAAGCAGTTCATTTCAAGATAGCATAGCAAAGCAAAAAAAGCACACTATCCACAATTCCTTCTTGCTAATTTTTGTGAATATAATATCTTGCTTCATAGATGTGCAGATGCCTTAATCTGCCCCAAAATCCTTAAAATTACTTCATTCTGAAGCAGCATTATTATTTGCAAAAACTATAGACATTTAGACTTTAAATAGCAAAGAAGTTAATTATGTTTCAGGAACAATCTGAAATGGTTCAGATCTACTGACAAAAAGGTGAATTACTGATTGTTAATTTTAAGGTCTACAATTAATCTAATTAATTTGTCATTATCAAATGTATTAAACCTGCAAAAACCAAAAGGTACAGCTTTTCCACTGAGTTCATGAAGCAAAACCACAGTCTTTTGGGTTTGGGTAACTGACATTTATTTGGATAAATAAGTACTACCAGAAGTATAAAAATAACAGTCCTTCAACCAACAAGTTCTGCCAGCTCCCAGTTTGGGCCAAAGAATAAGAGATTTATATGAATTCACTAGCATAAAATGACAGCTCGGTGACTCCAGGCTCACTTAGGTGATTTTAAAGCCTTAACCTGAAACACAGTTCTTGAATTTAATTTAGTCTCTGATAATTCAAACAAATGTTTTATACGGGATCAAATGAAGTACAGTAATTCCAGCTTTGAATCCTAAAAACAAAACTCAGACGAATTATAATGAAAATTGAATGCCCTTTTCTTTGACTGGCATCACAAGGTCCTATAAATTACTTGTACAGATCTCTAAATTTCTAAATAAATTAGATTTCTAAATAAATTTACTGTATTTGCTGGCATACAAACAAAAACATTTCATTTTAAAATACGCAGGTTCCTCCTGATCCGTCCAAAATTCTTTCTAAAAGCCATTAAAATTTTATGTAAGAGATTGTAAAGGCTGGTTTATAAAACTAGAAATCCAGAAAAGAGCCTATCTCTACTTATTCACCTCTTCTAAGTGGAAAACTAAGTCCTGGTTGCCTCCTTGCTGCTAGGGCTTCAGGTTTTTTTACCTTTAGTTAATAACAATTGTAAGTAAACATAAATGTAGCATGGGAGAAGGCACAACTGCATTACATGCATGAATGTTGGAAAGAAACATGACAACTCAGTGCCTCTCTGATAATTCAAATCAAACTCCATTAATCCAGTTCTGAATCAGCTGTTAGGTGGGAAAGGGAATCCATAGCTTTGTTTTAAACATCTCCTTACATCCATTCCAGACAAAAACAATAAAGCTAAAAAGTGAGTCTTGTTTCACAAATTCACAAGTGTCATAGAATCATTGAATCATTTTGGTTGAAAGAGACCCTCAGGATCATTGTGTCCAACCATAACCCAACTCTAGCACTAAACCATGTCCCTAAGAACCTTGTCTAAATGTCTTTTAAACATCTCCAGGTATGGTGGAGGCTGTTCCAATGCCTCACAACCCCTTCAGAGAACAAATTTTTCATAATAACCAATCTAAACCTCCCCTGGCATGACTTGAGGCCATTTCCTCTTGTCCTGTCACTTGCTACTGGGTAGAAAAGACCAACCTCCTCCATGCTACAACCTCCTTTCAGGCAGTTGTAGACAGCAATAAGGTCTCTCCTCAGCCTCCTTTTCTCCAGGCTGAACAGCCCCAGCTCCCTCAGCCACTTCTCATCAAACTTGTGCTCCAGAGTCCTCACCAGGTTCCTTGCCCTTCTCTGAACTTTCTCCAGCACCTCAATGTCCTTATTTCTTCATAACCAAATAAAACAATTCAGATAAATAATAAATATTTTTTTTTTGAAAAAAAGCTGTAACTGAACAGCAAGAAAAAAACAACTTTGATGGAGATAGGGAACTAACTGGAAATTACTCTACATTTGGATGGATGGAAGGGTAACACCTAACATGAAACTAAAGTTAATATTTGATAAAGGGTGCCTGTTGGAAAAAGGCAATACTCATACTTGTTTTTAAATAACATCTATGCCTTATGTTAATACAACAGCATATACACCACCCGCCCACAGGAATACTATCCACAATGCACGGCGCACTGGTTTCTGGTGTATTACAGCTTGAGGTTTAGTAGGCTTATTGCTACATGTCATCTCCTGCATTTTTAAACAAAGTACACAGATCCTTATGGAATACTGATAGCATTTGCTGTATAAATCTGTTTTTAAGAGACAAAGAAGCTATCTATTTAAAAGTCACAGTGCATCTGCCTGATATCACCATTCACAATACTTGCTATTTCCAAATGCTTTTCTCGTGTTTTCTTTTTTCCTGATGTTTAAAACTGCAAGTGAAGAGACAGCACTTTCGCATTTCAGACATCTCTTCAAATCCAAAGTGACAGCAAAGCGTGTGTTTGTTAACGATGACAGCTCCAAATAGACTGAAGTTCCAGGTTCAGGTAAGATGCTTTTGTAGCACACATATGTAGCAATTTTATCACCTGGCTCCTTTGCTTCAGCTGCTACAAACAAACAAGCCCCTTTTGACATGAAAGATAGAAGTCTTGCTCCAGTCTTTTGGCCTTTCTTACCAAGTAATCAAGGAAGTAAGGACACACAATATTGTTTGGAATAATTATTTAAATTCGGCTTACTTCTGAGCACTGAAATTCAAACTTCTCAATAAAATGTATTATGTTCCTTTAGTTTAGCCTCAACTTTTTATTCTGCCTGCTGGCACATGCCCTCTGTTTGATAAGTAGAGCTGAGTCCCTGGAAGACGCCAGCTGTTTAGAAGCCCACTGAGGATTCTGTTTTAAGTTTTCATTAATTCTTCAGTAATACCGAAAATCACTGAATAAGAGTTAGAGTCATCGTGGTTTAGATCCCGTATAACACAATATTTTATATAAACAATTGTAGGAAAGAAAGAAAGGCAGGGAGGAAGGAATGAAAAGGAGACTTCTCATGAAGTCTTGGATGTAGGTAATTTGGCAGTGAAGAGAAAGCTACAAACTTGTTTTTCTCTAGGAATTTGGCGGTGATCAGATTGGATCAAAAAGGAAAAGCACGCTCAGTTCTTGAATAAGCTGATCTCTCTCCAAACCCCATTGCTATTGCAAAGCAGGTACAAAGAGAGAAATGTTGGTACTTATCATCAAGACCTTGTTCCTAATGCCCGTATGTGGGAGAAGACCACGCTCCTGGTCACTAAGCAAGCACACCATACTGGGGAACAGAAGAATGGACAATGTCTTACCGCCCAAGCAGCATCATAGGCCATAGGCTGCTGTGCGCCAGTCCAAGACACACCAGCAGCTGCGTGGGTCTGATGCCCCAGGAGGGAAGCTCCTGGGTGCAGATTCTGCCTGACGCAGAAGCCTTTACAGCTACTTCGGGCCTCTCTCAGGAGCAAAGTGCTATCAGCCTACTCCTGTCCCATCTGAGCAAGCCAATATTTTGTTCTGGGAGAAAAGAAGAGTTGTAAGTCCAAATATGGAAATAAAATAATTAATCTGCTTGCCTTTCAACTTTTTTCCTCCTCTATAGCTAAGCACAGATAACTGTGTAGGACAAATGTATTCAGGCAAATCTTTATAGCCATACAACAATACCTATTTTGCACTCATCCATTAATATTTGTGAATAAAAATAAGGACACACACAATAACCATATACTACTCTGCAGCCTCCTCTCTTATTTTCTAATTTTATTTTTTTTTCCAAATCAGATTGATGCACCAAGCTGCTGAAGCCTCCCTCTCTCCCATTTTCATAAACACTTTCCAAAAGGTATGGTTTGTTTTCAAACGAGATACCATATTCTTATTAATTAGCTACTTCACTCAGCTCGTGCTTCATGTGTGATACTCACAAACCAAGCTAGGAAGACGAAGATTCTTGTACATGCTAACAATAAAAAAGAGAGTTTGATCTCCAGCTTCTAGTCACAAGCATCAGCACAAGTCTGCATGGCTAGCAATTACTCAGAAGCAGGTGGTATCAAGTTCTGTTGTTTCTCTAAATAAAAGCTTTCACGGGTGAAATCAGCAAACTGTCAACTGGTTAACAGGACACAAATTGTTTTCCCTAAAATACCTCAGTTTTATATTCTAAACAATTCTTGGAGAATTTAACAACCTACATTTATAAAAAGGCAAAGCCTACATGAAAACAGAGGTTATTTTTTTCCTTAATTTTGAATTCCTTCATCTTTAAAAACAAAGGAGAGATTAAAAATGTTATGTACATTTATGCTGTCTGAAACAGCTCCTACAAAATGCAAACAGCTGAAGAAAAAATAACAAGTCTGTCAAAATCTTAAAAGCAGATGAATATAAAAGATTGATTACTCACATGGAAGAAAGCTTGATTTTTATACTTATCTATGGATCAAAAAAAATGGAATAACTGATAATTCTATATTTTTTCTAATATCAAAAATGTTGCCAGGCTTCTAGCAGCTTTTCTTCTCCGAAGGAAGGAGCCGCAGAGCAGGCAGGGCTGTGACACCATCAGCAGCCACGCTGCCCCCGCCGTGGGCACCAGCCCCCATTAACTGCTTTACTCCACCTCGGTCCCACCGCAGCCTGGAAGAGCAGACATACAAACAGCTAGCAGAACTAAATTAATGGAGTAAAAATGGTTTCACAGGGACTGAACATCCATTTTTCCATGATATAGACAATTTTAATGATTTTTTTATTGGACTGGGGAACATATGACTCCAACGGCAGCTGTAGGTCCCTTCCAACCAAAATATCCTATCCTATCCTCAGAATCACAGAATGTTAGGGATTGGAAGGGACCTCAAAAGATCATCCAGTCCAATCCCCCTGCTGGAGCAGGAACACCCAGATGAGGTTACACAGGAAGGTGTCCAGGCAGGTTTGAATGTCTGCAGAGAAGGAGACTCCACAACCTCCTTGGGCAGCCTGTTCCAGTGCTCTGGTACCCTCACTGAGAAGTTTCTTCTCAAATTTAGGTGGAACCTCCTGTGTTCCAGTTTGTACCCACTGCCCCTTGTCCATTCCATTCCATTCCATTCCATTCATGTTTCCCACTCAAGGAAACAGAGTAGAAGGATAAGTCTATCAGAAGGCTAGTTCACATGAACTCCTTCAGTAGGAGTTCGATATATCATTGTTTACATGGAATAAGGGAAACATGTAAAGCAATTTATGAAAGTCTACTTTTAATTCGATCTTTAAAAGGTACTAGCTAATCACAATAATGGAAATCAGTCTAAGAAACTAAAAAGGAAACTAATCTGTTAAATTAGTAAAACAGCTATTTCCTCCAGAGCTGATATATAGTTATAGTTTTCTTCGGTTAAACAATTAAAAGAAAAACAAAACAAAACAAAAGCCAACCAACCAACTAACCAAAACCTAGAAAACACACATTTAATTTTCAGGTGCAGAAAAAAGGCAGCTAAATTTGTCATGACAGAAATATCATACACCTGAAGAAAAGCACAATTTACTTGATAAATTTATTATTTCAGTGGACAGAGCTTTTGCACATGAAGTGTTTTCAATAGGTTTGCAAATCTCAGAGAAGTTATTCAAAGAGAAGGAAAGAAGGCTGTGTAAATCTGTCACATCAACTCTGAGAAGTTTTTGTTCTTTATCTTTTAAGATGGTAAATTATAATCATTGCAATGATCTGTTTTAGAATTAGTTTGTTGTAGCATAAATTGAATCTTCTATGTTACCTTGTACAGTGCACAATACTGGAAGTGCAGCCAAAATTCAGGTCTCTAGATGAATTTTTCACTTAAAAATGTTTTTCATCTCAGGTGATTTGGAACACAATTATGAGCTCTCCATCACTTTGCTGCACTAAGCATTCATCTTTTACGCTGGTGTCAGCATTACTGCAGTTTTACTGCTTTCCTATTTCTTTTGTATGTAAATCTCCAGAATAATGAACTAGAAGCTATCACATTGTTTGAAAACGTCTCCATCAGACATGCATTGTGTTGATCCTGACTAGGCATGTTTCGTTAAGACTTGGGAGGTGGCAGGTACTTCTCTGAAAGTTTTGTCTAAAACCTCAGATTGTTTTAAAATAGATGCAACTTCCTAAGTGTTGTCCTATGCCAGACGTTGCAGACAGTATCAGACAAACCTGCTGTACACAATGCAACATCTTAAGTGAAGAGATATTTTTCCTGAAACTACCACTTCTCAGTTCAATATTCCAGCTTATTTGGAAATATCTGTGCTTGTTCACCAAGACTGGCCTCGTAATATGAACCTTGGCTTGCATACAGAAATTTCCCCCTGCCCGCAAGTAAATAATGTCCTGTTGTTGTCTTCACTAATTTCTGGAATGGGTGATCTATTTTTACAGTCAAAGTGTTTTTTAGCTAGCCTCTACAATGCCTACTTCTACACATGAAGAGATGAAATGCTATCACTCTGTGGAACTGAACTGAGCAAGTATGCAGTGTTACCTTGGGTTTGCCAAGCTGTAGAGATCCACTTCTACTGATAAATCACCGTTTATTTAAATACCTACTTATTTAAATACTGCCCCTGCTCATGTTGAGATCAATCTCATGTTAACATAATGTTTTTCCTTCCCCCAGATCATTATGGCAACCTGTGCAACCCATGTACTCCTCCTTAGCTACTCCTGATTGTATTCATTCCCCAAAGTGTTTACAAGTGGATTTACAAAGCATGCACGGGAATTGCTCACCCACTGCTGAAATGCAAAAATCTCTCAGGTGAAACAAAGCAATTACTTAGGAGTGCCCAACTCACTCGATTTATCAAAGCTAATTATTTGAGGTATTAACTGATGTTTCACAAGGTAATTCATAGTTCTTTCAGAGGTATAATTAAAACTGCAACTTTGAGCTGAGTTAGAATATCAAGGCCATGCCCTGCCCTTGTCTGTATGCTTTCTAGACAAGCATTTAAATGCATGCAGAACCCTGACTCCATTTAATGTATTTTATGGAGGCCGCATCGACAGACTATTGAATCCATTCGTAGTTTGCTTATCCGAAAGAAAATTTAGAAAAATAACAGAAAATTTACAGCTTATTTATTTAAAACACTAAAAGAGGTCGTTCCTACGAAGGTTTCTATAGCAACCACCACTATTAAAGATTGACAAGAAGGGTGCTGGTTGGGCTCCCTCCCTAACGAACTGGAATTAGCCACACCCCCCTTCCCATCAGGAGGTTGCTCAGCCCCTGTTGGTTTCATCAGTGATGCCTCTGTTGAGAGCCTGTCTGGAACCGCACCTAGAAGGAGAACTGCTAATTCATGAGCACATAAAAATAAGAATTCACTAAAATGATTTTTTCCTTCCTGTAGAGAAGGCTTATCCTGATGGTAAAGAATGATCAACAACCAAGCACTAGACTGAGAATCCATAGCTGATCTGGGCAGAATGCAAGAGATTAGAGTAGTGCTTTATATTTCCCAGCTGGACTGGGGTATTACACACATTAGCTCTTTTCATTCAATAGTACTAAAGCCCATGCAGCATAATATTATTTCTGATTTATTTTATCTAAGCTTGAACTCGGTCCCTGGTAATAAAAGGACAAGTCACTAATCCTCTGCATCACACAGTTGCTATCACCTAACAATTTCATATTCATACTTTATTGATTCCTGTGCAAGAAATATTCCCTGCCTATTTTTAAATTACATACCTACAAGAAATGGCTCAGTCTTATCTCTGCCTTTGGCTGGATAAAACAAAGCTATAATGATTTTTTTTTTTAATTTTTTTTTTTAAGGATGATAGTACAAAGGAGCATGCTGACAATGTGATTTAGACATACTTAACCAGAGAGTAAATCCAGTTTACGACAATGCTGAAATAACAAGTTCATCTTATCTACTAGCATAAAGAGGGAACGGGTAAGGATGCATTTTGGAGAATGACACAGCATCTTATTTAAGATTTTATTCTTTCTGAAAGACACACTCATATTCTTCTGTTATCAATACAAAAGCTTCAAAAAAGCCAATCTTCTATATTAAATGTGTGTGTGTGTCTCAAAAAGAAACAAAGAGCAGGAGAAGCTATCTGTGAAGCACTAACTTCCTTGGTTTCAAAAACACCATGTGAGTCCTAACAGGAGTAGCACTGAAACCATTTGACCATAGCGACAGAGAAAAGAATCCAGCTTTATGCGATACAGTATTTTTACAGAAAAAAATGCCTGATCCTGCCAAGTGTCCTGTAGATGGCCTGTATCTTTGTTAGCATCTCCATATCTCCTGGAGGTTAAATTCCAAACCTCAGTACTACAACAGTCAGTTTCCCAATAGGCTTATAAGTGAAGTATCCAAAATTCTAAAAGCACCAAGCATCCCACCTGCTTTCCATCTGAGTGCTGGAAAATATTGCACAAATCTGCCCCAACATAGCTTTAAATATCAGCTAATAGTTCCTCATGAATCTTTCTCTTGAATCTCTTTTAATTTGTTCTTCTGACAGAAACAAGCACAACATCCTCTGGACACAGAAGCACTTCCAGCACTGTTAAGGGTTTCAGTCCTGTCAACTTTCCCCTATAATTACATTATAAATCTCTTCTTTTACCATTATGTAGAGATCAAGCACTCTGAGAAACAATCCTCTTACTATAGGTCATGCATTAATAGATGAGTCCTGTTCTAATTACTGTGATGGTAATCCAATGTATAATTCATACAGTGAAGAAACAAGAGAGTCCAGCCAAGGCAGTGATACTAGTTCCCTTGCCGATTCAGAACTACATAGAGTGGTTCTTTAATTTGTGCTCATCAAGAGTCAGGGAAGTTCAGGGCCAAATCAATAAAAAACATGTCCTCCCTCTACAACCTGGGCAGAAAATATCCACATCGATACAGAAAATCAATTACTTTTTCTGCAGCTGCATAGGATTAACATCAAGAAAGACTAGACGCATTTGACTTCTAAAATAACCTCAGAAAAGGTACAAAGAACCACCTATAAATCTGGCATTTATGAAAAAGATTAGCATGTCTCTACTCAGAGGTAAGTTTTTGAAAGTACTAGAAAATATCCACTTCTAGAGATCTTTTACTTGAAAGTCTCAGACCTCTTTACCTTTGTTACTCTGACATATTTTTATCACTACAACCACATAAAATGCATAATTCTTTCTATAACAGCATTGTTTACTGAAAGCAAGATAAATCAATAGCTTTCCACTTTTTAGCCATGCAACTCAATCTTATTTCCCAGCCAAGCACAATTTAAAGTAGCATTCACAGAAAACAGATCCCATGATATGATCTGATCCAAACACAGGACACCATGCATAAGGAAATCCAGCTCCTGTCCAAGCAGGCGGCTGAGAAGCATGCACTGCCGGCAGATGGAGCCTTCCAGTCCATCAGTGGCCATTTGCAGTGAGCAGCGGGGCTGGAACTTCTGAGGCAGGAACTTGCAGGGGGCCTCTCAAAAAGTCTGCACTTATAGCTATGTATTTCTACAGGATCGCTTTGTGGCACAGCTTAAGCAAGAGAGAGAAAGCGGGAAGCTTTCCAATGGAAACAAGTAAATAGTGAAACTACTGTTAATATATCAATATTAAATAAAGCAATGTTCTGCCTAAATTAAGCTCTCCTGCTCATCTGGCTAGGAAACAGTAAGGACAATTTTTGGCATGGTAAGGAAAAACAATAACAGAAGAAAAAATAAAGATTCTTGAGTTGAAATGTCACGACTTCAGGAAGAAGTTCTTAATCTTATTCAACTCCATTCTTTAGAGAGAAGGAGTTACACAGTATAGTATTATGTCTTGAAGAAAACTCACATGGTAATTAAAGAACAACGAACATATTGCAGCAAGGCTTAAATGACTTGAAAGAGATGCGTCTTACCTTGCAGACACCAGACTCCAGCCTGAACTGCGAAGGAGACATACAAACACAAATGGACTCGGCTTGCTGGGCAAATGCACAGCACAACCTTCCTGGGGCATCCCTTCAGCAGAGCCTCTTCATCTAGTCTTCCTCCTAATTATCTAAATTATCACAGAACTTACAGCTGTGGGCCACTCAATGAGACTTAATGAGCTACAATGCCTTGTCTTTTTGGGGGTGGGTTTTGGTTTTTGTTTTGTGTGTGTGTTTGTTTGCGTGCGTTTTGTTTGTTTGTTTTTTGTTTTGGTTTGGGTTTTTTTGTTTGTTGGTTTGGTTTTGTTTGTTTTCCCTCCACAGAAAAGTTCCAAGGCCCTTCACTCCTTGCGTCACATTCTCACCTCGGTTTGAAATTTTCCTTTTGGGGATTTCCCACACAGACCCACTCCCATACCCTCACACCCTTTGCACAAGCAGATTATTTTAATTAATATTTATGCAGGTGGCTACCTTATATTTTATCTTATGCATCCTGTAGTCATCCTGTAGAGTGTATATTTTGTGAACACTGTTGGAGAAACAAGCATATTTGTAAACCGGACAATCTTATTAGCACCGTTTTTTAGGAGGACGCTATTAAGCACTGAGTCCAAAGTTGTGACCAGTATGCATTGTCAGCAGTTGCCACCAAAACCTTCTATTTCTGGAAATTTAGACTGATGATATTTTAAAGTATCTGAATGGTATTGTACACATACCATTAGACCACCAAATATTATAAAATACATAGGGATATCATTAGAAACTATGCTATAATTCTAATTCAAAATTATAGCAAAATAGATGTAATTTGATCCAACGTACTTTGCTACACCTGAGGCTTGTAATTTATTACATAATTTGAGTTAAGTTGTCCAAATCAAAATCAATTTAAAAAAAAACCAAAAAAACAACAACCAAACAAACAAACACACACCACAACCACCACAGATACTGGTATTAAAGATTCCTCCCAGTATTTGCAGAATTTCACAAGTTTCATCATACTACACTGCAATGAGAGATATTGTTATCTAGACATAGTGCAGCTCCCAGAATAACCTGGTCATATGCTTGCCAAGCAAGAAGAGGCAAAGGAGACTTTGTAACAAAGGATTTGTTCTTGTATTTAACCAAATTTAGTGGTAACATGAACTAGATCGAGGCAACCAGAAGACTGCTATAAATGGAGGAAAATGTGAAGTGAGTCAGCTGGCTGCAGTGGACATCGACTGGGCAGAACAAAAAGTAGTTTAAACCAGAAACTTCAAATGTTGATTGAATCAAAGAAGAGAAAACAGAGATGGCTCTGACTTAAAGACAAGGAGCAACACAACAACCTAAGAAAAAAACAAAGCACAACTCTTAATATCTGATACTTACTTGTAGTAGACGTTTGAATTAATGTATGTACTCTGCAATTGTTGATGATCAAGTCATCCATTAGGTGACTTAGTGGCATAGTGTTTCAATACATTTGCTTTTTCAAGCATCACAATAAGCTGGAATAGCTCTTTGCCCTCTCTGTAGTGATTTTCTTGCCCGCCTCCTTCAAACCAAGTAGTGAGTGGACTGAAAGCATTTTGACAGCTGACTGGCCAGACTAGCAATTGCCATAGCCCCCAGCTGACGTGCAATGCGCAAATCTCCAGGGGTTGTGGTGTAATGCACTGCTCGTACAAATCCACTCTGTTTCACAGCAAGCAACACACCTCAAAATATACACAACACAGTTTGCATGCAACAAGATTTTCACCTAGCTTCTTCCCTAGATTTAGCCCTGGGATTGATCTTGAGAGACTAGAAAAAGACAAACTTCCAAGTCAGCCAGTATACCTTGGCTGAAATAAACACAAATACCTCAATTTGAACATTTACAATAAAAGTGCACCAGAAATACCAGCTGAAGGTATGCTATCATCATCCTGCACTTAAAGAAAAATAACAGAAATTATAGACTTGTAACACTCATAATAAGAAAGCAAGAAATGCAGTTTTAGCAGTGGGAAATAAAATGCATCTATTCATCACTCCTTTTACATTTTTAAATAAACTATGTAATGGTCATGTCTTTTCTTGAGCTTTCTTCTTACTTGCTCACAGCATCTTTCACTTTGAATAAGAGCTATGTTCAGCAACCCATAGGTATGTATTTCCAGCAGTTTCATAACAATTTTAAGTGTTACAGGATGTTAATGAAGCACAGTATGCACAAAACACCTTTCCTACAAGTTTCCTCTATTTTATAAATGGATTCAACAGAATTCTGATTAATTTGTATTTACTGCAGTGTTTTGTTTGTCAAAAACACAAGTCTAATCTCCTCATCTCATTACTCTTAGAAAGGGCTTGTAGCTTCAATATTTTATGTCAGGGAGAAGGAGATGGAGTTATAAAATAACCACTACTTCATTAGTCATTCCATGAATATATGAAATGAAGACATAGTGATGTACCTGGTAAATTATGAACAGAACAACCGGTATTGCAATCCCTGCATGAGAACGGTTCTTGCTGTAAAAACAATTTACCTCTGGCAATCACACTTCAAAACTGGTTGGGATCAAAGATAAAACCGAACATATAGTGATATCTACTCTTCCCATTCTCTCACAGACATCAACCCATAATACAATACAGGACAAATATGAAACCCTTTTACTATTTTCATTTTTATAGGAATAACATAATGGGCCTCAAAAACCTTACCATTTTGTTCAAAATAGCAATAAATGAAAAAGGAAGAGGGACAAGTATGTGTTCCAGGTTAAATTTTTGAAATATTAAAACAGCACATTGTGACATTTCTTATTTTAAACATTTTACCTTTTTGACATGCTGACATCTTACAAATGAATGCTGAAGATTTCTTGGAAAGACTACAGGTGTTCCAGGGGCTATGAGAGAAAGAGACAACTGCATTCGACACAGCCATTGATGCTTTAATGGTCAAAACAGCAAACATATTATGCTCCTACAGTTCTCAATGAACTGAAGTCGCAGATACTCTTCTAAGAAAACCATATGGAATTTTTTCTTTGACAATTTTTGTAATTATTATTGAATTTATTATTATTAGCATGCCAGAAAACATGAGCCATAGCACCAGGGGAGCTCTAGGAAGGCCAAAACAGCAGCCCAATCTGCACATCCTTTTTATCCACAAGTCATTTCACCACATTGGTAAGGACCTTCACAAATGCCAGGACACAGAGGTCTGATGTGTATGATGATGGGGCTGACTCAAATCATGGTTTATACATGGAAGACAGGGTCTAATTCTTTCTGTGTTAATCCTACCAAAATCAGGTCACCCACCCTTGTACAGATGCAAATACACAAGTCAAAATCATTCTTCACAGAAATTTTACAACGTGGTAAAACAATTAACTGTAGATGGAGTGGATCAGCTAAGCAAAATGGAGAACAGCAACATTTATTTAGATTGGTAGGAGTAGGCTTGAAAGGTATATGGTCCAATTACTGCCCACCCGATTTATGCAGCTATAACTCTTACCCACATTTTACTTGGCAGATGCAAAATGCAAAATTCAGTGTTTTCACTGGTAACAAACATTTTACCAGATGGTCACTTAATCAAATGTATTTGCTTGCTAATACAGAAACTTTGCAACTACTAGCACATTTTTATAACATTGACATATTTATAAATCTAAAAGCTGTTTCAGCTCTTTTTATAAAGTCACATGTTTTACAATAAATACTGCAACGGAATCCCCACTTTCAAAGAGAGTAGATCTAATAGTTTTGGTTTAGAACCTTCCCTCTACGCCTAAGGATTTGCAAGTTTTTGTATTTTAGAAAAAAATATTTTCAATCTATTATCTTTGGAATGCAGCTAAGAACATAACTCTTGTCTGCAGGCTTAATTTTGCTATGCAGAGCTTCAGAGTACACAGAGAGTTCTACCAATTTTACACTGGAGACCAGTGCATCAGAGGCTCTACCTCCAAACAACAACCTGCCAGCCACGAGGCCTTCTGCTTACTGCTGCTTTACACCGCAGCCAACTTCCATGCTAAAAATTTCAAGTGTAGGAGTGTAAATTAATTTTTAGGGGAACACTCCAGATGGACCTGTTCAGACAGACAGTCTGATCCAGCCAAAACTGAACTCATCCATGATGGCAGGTTTGTCCAGCACGGCTCATGCTGAGACACCAGAAAGCTGCAAACATAAGGCTCATCACAAAACTTATCAGATCGCCAAGGCAAAGGACTTCCCGTGTCCAGACATGTCCATTCATTTGTAATAGCTTCTCGGAGTTTTTAAAGTGATTTTCTTCTTTACATAGCTCAGAAACATCATGTATTCAAAAGCCAGAAATAGAGCAATAGAGCGGATTATCAACAAAGCTACTTTGACACAATATGCAAATTATGTCAAAGTGCATAGTGTGTTTGGTTTGGTTTTGTTTGGTTTTATTGTTGTTGTTTTTCATTTTCTAAAGTAGGATTCTCTGTGCAGTGCGATTCATTAAATGGAGTTAAGCTCCAGTTTTCATTAAAAAAGCATGACTTCATAGGATGAATGTATATCAACGTGCTTGTCCCACCAGAATAAAATTTATCCTTTTATTTTTGTAATCCACTCCATCTTTAGTTACTGAGAAAAACCTCAGATAAAAGGCTGTTAAAAACCCCTGAAAAGATTATTTCCTACTAGACCAGTTAAGACTAATTATACAGACAGGGATAAGTAGCATCACTTGGACTCTCTGTCAGCTGCAGAAGACACAGCTCAGAAAAAGCAGGAACAAACCAACCACCCAACAACAAAAACAAACTAAAACCATTTATGTTCTTTCTAACAGCATCAGCAGCTTTCAAGTCACAGTTTGAAAGAACGAAACCCACATTAAATGGAATTTGTACACTTGCCTGCCACAACAGTCTCAAGTCAACATCCAACACACTCTTTACAGTGATTTGGGAAGGAAATCTAATTTTCCATTTTAGTCTGCATATCAATACCTTCTTCCTGTGGTAAGCCTAGTTCTCTTATTCCCCTGCCATATGGCAAATCAAATTCATAACTGAAAGTCAAGTAATCGCAATTGCCTGACTGTAGGCAGACTTTAAAATAGGAAATTCTTGTTTTCCTATACAGCCCTCTGCATTATCTCTGTTAAAATATGTATTAATTTTAGCTAATATTAATAATTAATTTAGATCCAAATGCGTTCCTTTTCCGGCAACAGTATAGCTTCAGTTTAAAGTGTATTCAGTAAATGTTTTATTGATCAAATACCAACTCTCTTTAGGAACATCCTCAGTGATATAACAAACGAAACTTCAGAAAATCCTTTAGGATGCAAAAATTTAAAGCCACTTCTTTTAGCTACTTGCTTTTCAGCATGATGCCTGAAGTGAGAATACAGAAAGAATTTACAGGTGCATCAAACCACAGAAATTGTTCCGCTCAACATCTGAATTTAAAGCCAAATCATAATCTTAAAGACAGAGTCTTTAATTGCCTTTGGTTGGCCTTTAAAATTGTATACACAAAAGGTAAGACGTATGTTTCACTACTATGTTTTGTGTCATCTTTCTCTGTCTTTGTGGAAGTATAGAAGCAGTGTAAACCGCAGGAACTTAACAAGCAGCAAATGTTTCTTTCATCTTTATGTTTCTCTGTCTGCTCTCTCCTTATAACCTTTGTATGCCAATATACCATTGTACTCATTTTTTATCTTAATAAATCAGATAAACAGAATACACTGAAGGATGCATGACTCTGTTTTTTGTGGGTGTCAATATTTACTACTATAATGAAATTATATAGTTTACTGCACTACATACAAAGCTTATTTGCAATTAAAAATATTTAATCTTAAGGATGTCTTAAGCAGTGTGAAGAACGGGTATTTTATTTTCTCAGGAAGACATATCAGGAACCTTCCCTTCAGCAAGTTTTTATTTATATTCAGCCTACGTTTTTCCACTAGCAATTAGTATTAGTAATCTTCTGCTATTATTGTTTCATCATTATATTATTATACTAATATTATTTTCATGCTTCTACTCTTATACTACTCATAGAATGTTATGGTTTCCTAACTCCCAGGCACCATTATTCTTATTATTACTTATACCAAGGTAAAATTTAAGAGACTTCTAGTATGGATCAAAAATATTTTGGTAAGTTTTACAAAAACATAACTCAAAATATTATCACGATATGAACATGCGTAATGAATACATAGGTTTAGTCATTCATTCTAAGTGAAATCCCTCTATTCCCCTATAATTGTTGTTTACCTCTGAAAGCCTTTCAATTTGCCAGTATAGCATGATAGCCAGATGTAACATATAACAGTTAGAAAGGTGTTCAGCTTTCTGGATGCAGCTGAGAGGACCACACAGACTATTGTCACGTTCTTCAGAGCAAGCACAAAGTAGAGTGCGCATTTTTGCGTCTGTAAGGTGCATACCCACATGACTGAGTCCACTGCCATGGAGTTAAAGGTAATTTTTCCATTGATATATTAATTTGTATTTTTGAAAACAGTCTTTCGATTTGTTATGTCAATGTTTCAAAGCTCACTATTTTTTTCCTGATGATACAGACTTACAGTCAAACAACTCTCACTATCAGTTTGGTTCCAATTTTATGTCTGTAGTCATATAAAGGAATCATTCTAGTTTTCTCAGAGCTGTTTCTGGCCCTTTCTTATCTTTACAGCACACTGAATGTTAAATGCTGTATTTACCAAATTCTAATACGGAAATAAGAGAGGGAATCTTCCAGAGTTGAAAAGGAATACTGATATTAAAGTCTGATGATTTTATGCAGGAAGCTAAATCATTAGGCCTTAAGATCTAATGGCCTTAGGAACACAAACCAGCTTATGTATACGTTGAAGATGCAATGTATTTACATTCTTCCAGTGTGTGAGTTTTTTGATAATTTCCTCTCCTGCACTTCATCTCCCTTAAAGTCTGTACAAAATGGGCATTCTCACATTTCGGTAAATATTAAACAATAAATAGAGTTGAACCAAAAAAAAAATTTTTTATCAAAAATTCTATTTTTTAAAGGTAAATCTAAAAAGCTGAAGTGATTTTATACTGAGCTGTCCTTTCTTCATACAAACATTTCAGATGTTTCAAAATAGAAAGTAAAATGTTGTCATTTTCTGTGACTTTTTTAGATCAGTGAATTCCAAGTTTTTTCACTATTCTTTCTAAATGTTGGCTTTTATTACGTAGTGCTTTGATGGCAGAGGCAGGACCAAAGGCTTACAAAGTACCAGACTATTTATTTCAATGATGAGTTATTTATGCACTTACAGTAACTATAAATGCAAATCTGAAGACAACAATTGTGCAACCACAGAATTCAACGTGGTGATGCTCAAAATGACCTCTTTGACTCATATATAACAGACAAGAAATTAATCTGAATTCCAGTCAGCCATATTAACTAAAGTTTCTGTTCTAAAAACTCAGTGATGCTTTTCTAGATCACAGTTTGTCATTTAAAAAGTAGCATTCTTACACACAACAGAATTATCCATCGCCTTTAAACAGTGTCACAATAAAAGCGGTGGTATTCAATACAATTTTGTAGGTTAAGTTCTGGCCTTGTGTGAGATTAAGCTCTATTTTTCTTCCTTGGTCTTAAAGCAATGTCCTAGTTTATCATATTTTATTTAATTAATGTATCAGCACTGGAAAATAAAAAATTAAGTACGAAAGTATATGGCTTATCAAAAGCTAAAATGGAATGACAATTAATGGAAGAGTTAATATCTTCCCCAAACACATTTAAACCAGCTAGAATTGCACTAGTAGTTTCAGGGAGGTTGTATTTTAAAAGATTTATCATCATGATCTGATCAAAAATTTTCTGTGGACTCCATGTTCAACAGGTCAGTATGCAAGAAAAATAGACAAATGCAACAAGTATTCTACCATTATTTCCTTTTAGCCCCCGATTCCAGCTGCTCAAAACTTTCTATAATTTCAGCTTTCTAGGTGCAATTTCAGTAAACTGGATGCAAAGAACAAACAGATATAGTGTCAGACACCTGAGTAGAAGCAGAGCTAAAAATGAAAAAAATCTGACAAAAGTAGGAAAAAGCAATTCCCTCCCATGTTTGTTTTAAAAGGAGGAGACAAACACCTTAGTCCTTTAAGAAGTCTGGAGATCTTAATATGAAAGATGGTATAATGTAACACTACATAGGAAGAAAGTTTCGGAGAAAAATGGCTATTTAGTCAATACCATGACTTCTGATCTAAAAACTCCGAGCAAATAATAAATATTTAAAACTTGCTATGTTCCTGATACAGTAAGGTATGTTAGCCCAACCTCTCCCACTTATAACCAACGTTAATGATACTATTACAACCTCTGAAGGCAGATACCTTCGTAGATAAATGAAGGTGACAAAGATTCAGCAGTGAATGGAGAGACAAATATTGTTTTTAAAGGACATTGCATCATACCTCAAGGAGGTAAATAAGACCTCCTGGCAGCTGGTGAAAGAAATACAAATTCATCATGTCAGGGGAAAGGGCTGGGAGAGTTGTGAGAGTTCTAGAGCTGCTCCACTATACAACCAGTGAACAATCAAGTCATTCAGTAAGACAAAAGCAGGCAAACACCCTGCTAGTTAAGAAATCCTACCTTGCACTTTAACAAGTCTAGAGTTTTATCTTTTGAGTTAGAGAACCTCAAATTACTGAATATGTCCTTAGTTCAGTTACTGTCCTGACATAAAAGATGAAGTCACAGAAGCAGAAAATGTGCTCGACTCCCTTTGCACCTCCCTTGTGTCATGCTGTAGTTCTGAACTGTGATTCTTCTTTAAGAAAGCAAACGGTAATTGTTTTCTTTTTCCATTTCATTGGGAATAGAATAGAACCAAGGCTGCTCAATTATAAATGTTGCCCATGCCTCACATTTCCACTAACCATTTGTGATGACCTATCAGTGTGCAAGTGCCTCATTTGTTCCTGAAACATTTTCAAATCATATGAATCCTACTTAGCAACAACTAAAGATTTGCAAGTGAAAGCTTGACAATTACATTTATTATTAGTATTATTATTTACTACAAGTCTGTCTCTGAAAAGCCCTATTACTTTCATTGTCAGCAATAGAGTAGAAAGTCCATTATTAGTGGTTTCCAAAATGCTGTTAACAAGACTGGAGTAGAATTTGTGCGAACAATTTTCATTTCTGAAAATATTTTTACTCCATTAAGGAAATTGTCCCATTTAGTTTCCCTGATGGTAAAAGCCACCAATAAGAGACGGAACCAATCGTGGAAGAGGAAATCGCTTTTCTGTTGCCGATCAGACAACAAACTGGAGCCAGTCAAGTTTCCACTGAAGCGTCAGTCTGCTGGCAAAGAACAGCCCTGTTAACTGCTGATTCCTGTCAATCATGCAGCACCTTTTTTCTGAAAAAGTGTTTAAGCCTTCATTTTCCTAAGCCACAGAAATGCTGTAGTAGTATTTTAAAACAGCACACGTTGGGCTTGAAGTGCATATTCATTTTTGTACGAAATACGTAAGTGAACAGTCCATGATGACAGAATCAGATTTCATTGCTAATAGGTTCACTGATCACTATGAATTGTCAGTATTTAATTAAAATACTTTTAGTCAGCCAAGAAGGTCATTATTTTCTAATGGAAGTTGGAACATTTCATTGCACTGTCTCAGTTGTCATCACATCTTTGGCACACTAATTATTTCTCTCAAGTCAACTGCATTTGTGCTGGAATTCTGCTGTGCATGTAAAAATAATTGGAAAAAAATTCAAAAAGTGTTAACCTGCATGACTTGTGATATTTAAATGCAACAAGCTGAAATGGGGGCAGGGGAGGAGGCAGGTAGGGTGTCTTTTTTTTAAGTTGCACACAGTTACACTTCAAAAAGAGCAAGAGTATTTATTATTTTTTTATCAGATCATGTAAGCATAGCTAATAGTCTCCCTATGTAATCTGGAACAATACCCAAACTGATAGTTACACTTGCATTTCAGAGAGCTGAACAACTCATCTGGGACTTCTGAGGTTGCCTCAGAAACCCACTGTCTGTTTACACAAATTTATGGTATCTAAGTGTTCAAATGCCCAGGCACAGATGAATTTTTGGTGGATCTGTGAGGAAAAACTTGGTTTTAAACGACTGTCAAGCAACTACATTGCTGCCAGTGCCAACGTTAACACCGTGTTATCTCGAGAAGTGTCAGAGCCGGCAGCCTGCTCAGAACCGCCATCTTCCCCCCATGCTCCTCACCCCAGGACGGTGGTGCTGGCAGGCCCAGCGCACCAGGCCCATGGGCAGGCCTGGCACCCCCGCACAGCACCGCCACCACAGCGGAGGGTGAGAGGCAGAAACACAGTGAGATCCCCAAGACCACTCAGGGGACACTGGGCACACAGAGTGACTCACATCAAAGGAGGATCCGTAAAAAGTTGGTGTTTGCGATTGCTCCCCATTGACCCTGATACAGTGGACCTGAATCCGCCAAAGTGCTCTCAGTGTTCAGCACACGAACAAACAATTCATAGAATCACTGCACATATATATATGATAAATCATCATCACTCTGCTGTATTTCTCATATATTCAACAAGGACAATATGTCGTAAAGAAAAAGTGTACATTTTAAGAAATCATAATGGACAGTTCCTTAAAAGCTCACCGTTCCCAAGCAGGTTGTGTCTAGCATCTGATGGTGTCTGACAAGAACTATTTATTAAAAAGCACCTGTTGCTAGATTCTACTAATAAGCTTCAAAAAATGCGCAGCCAATAGAAAACACTGGCGTCTACACAAATTGTGTAGAAAACTACTCAGACTAGCAATTTTGTTATTTAACTTTTATAACTCTCTTGAACATCTATCCTTACTCGGTTTATCAGATGCCAGCGCTAAGCACCAAAAATTAAAGATGGGATAAAAATCTTTGGTTTAACTACAAAAAATCACAGAGATAGCAAGTTAGTATGTTCGGTGAGTTAGTATGAAGGGCCTTTTTTTGTCTAAGAATAGCAATTGGGAAATTCCAAATGCTGTGCACTATTAGAATCATTAAGAAGCGACAAACACTTGGCAAAGTTGTACAGTATTAACTCCAACCCTGGTTTCCAGAAAATAGCCACTACACAACCATCCAGACTTTCAGATTACTTGTCCAGCTAACATGGAGCAGAAAACAAAGATGCTTTCTCCTCTGGTATGACTTAATACTAATGAATGTGTGCATTGGCATGAGAAAGTTGTATGTCAAATACTATGCTGTAAAGCAATGAAGTAGAAATTTCTGCTCCAGTAACACTGGTGAAAATTGTTTTTCTGGCCTTCATTACTGTTGTCAGAGGATTTACCTGTTTGCAAATCAGTACTGCTAAAAAGATTCATAGCTAACTTGGTTTAAGGTCAGAACATGCTCAGAGTGGCTGACAATACTGCAAAATAGCCATTGTTTATTTCTAGATCCAAGTTCCTGACCTTCTCTCTTTCAATCTGAAATAAACTAGCTGAAGTGAACATCAACATCCTTGGCCACAATTCCTCTCCTAAAGGAGATTAAATTTGTAAATGAAATTGACAGTTTCATACCATAAAATAGCAGGTGATCAATGCCTGAAGTCTGCACAACAGAAAGATGCAGCACTAAAAGAGCACTGGGATTTGAAGCAGGATGTGTAGAAAGGAAAAGGCACAAAGCATTTCTCCACCTGCCACATCATGCTCATAAATCCGACCCTTCAGGTCACACCTTCTTGCTGGTGGCTCTCTTGTGTACATTGATCTAGTATAGAATATCTAGATCAGTTTAGAATACAAAATTTGTACATACTTTTATCATGGCTTTTAAATTAATTAATTATTGCATTAAAATGGCTTAATAATATGAGTAAATTGATGGTTAATAAGAATTCAATCACTTTATTTTTATGAATTTGATATTCAAAAGATACGGGAAAACTAAAGAAGAGATTAAGACGCTACAACAACTCATTGCAGAATCTGTGAAAATAACACATTTCTAATCCAAACTAGGCTACCTTTCATAAAAATTAACTCTATAGAACATCAGGGACAAGGGTGATTAGGACGTCCTTTCTAAACATTTACAGACTGGCTGCAGATGGAGGTTGTGTTTTGGATTCTTATTGCCACACTGGGAAGGAAAAAAAACCCAAACAAACAAAAAAAAAACACCCACAACACTTTCACACTGTTGTATTAACTCCTGAACATTTGTCTGTTTGGTTTATTAAGTCAGAAGTTACTGTCTGTGATATAACCAAACAAATAGCTAGTGAAGTTGGAACAGCTCTTTCAATTAGCATTATCACACAAACAAGAACATTTTGCACTGTGAATGAGTAAGTGGCTGGTACAGGCAAGAGGAGTGACTGCTGTCTGGGGGAGACTGAAGAACGACTGCGACGTGAGGATGCAATCACTCATGCCAGCTTCCCCCCACTCACGCACACCCTTTTCCAAGACTGTATTTCATATGCTCTCTCAAATCAGCCAAGCATCATCTGTCAGAAGACGGGAAAGTATGACTGACATACCATGAACGGCTGGCTCCTTGCCATCTCTGCAGCGGAAGCATTCCACCCTATCAGATTTCGAGCAGGGGAAGGTGGAGCTGGAGCGGCTTTACATATTTAGGCAGCAGCAGGGCAGAGAAGAGACCCTGTGACATGCTCCCCTGTGTCTGCTGGGTGCCCCTGCCAGCCAGCCCTACACAAGGAGCCTCAGCACTCCTCCCCATCACCAGCATGGCCCTTGCACTGGGCCATCCCATGGGTTGACTCCTTCCCCGTGGTGATCAGGAGAAAGGCCATGACCACAGCCCAACACTGGGCAGGGCGAATGCACTAAGGGTTCCTCACAGGAAGACCATCCTGTGAGGGCTCCCAGTGCTACCGCACCATCAGGAAACCACCAACCAAGGCGACTAGCCATATCCACCACACAGAGAAACCTATGGTGTCAGCTACACGCAGCACTGAGCTTTGCGAGGACTGCCTACTCCCAGTCCTAAATTAACAAGCACACACACACACAAAACACCTAAACCATAATGGAAAATCATAACATCTTTCATGAAAGTGTTCACCTCTCCTGAAGGTGAAAGCAGCCCAACAACAATAAGATATATCAGAGAAAAGGAGTGGAATAAGAGAGTGAAGGAAAGGCAAATGGAGCCTGTAGAACAGGAAGCCAGAAAAGAGCTTAAAATGTCAATAGCCACGTGTTAAATCGGAATGGAAAAAGCCCTGTTCCTCACTCTAGACTTACAGCACACGAAAGAAATCAGGTAGTAGCATCTACCTTCGTCCTTCTCCTGATTATCAGTGTGTCCTGACAGACCAAAGAGAAATTAATTCCAACAGTACATAGTCACTGGACTAGCCAGGCTATCCATCCCACCCTGCAAAAAGATACCAACAGGCTGGACCAAAGAGACTTTATTCAGGCAGCCAACATCTGTCTGATTGTAAGCACTTAGATGCTTAAATGTTCAAACTTTGAACTTAAATGCTCAAAATTTTAGACATACCTAACTTCTTCAAATTGAAATGTATCATGCCACGCCCTGAGAGTGGGTCTAACGAAGATAAAATTATATCATTTATTTCATCTTTGCAGCCTTTAATTCCCTTGACAAATCACTTGTTGTTAGTATTGATAACATTGTTTTGGCTTTGCTTTAATTGAAGGATAGGCCAGCTCAGAGCCTGTTTGAATAGAAGGGCAGCAGACATCCCTGTACCCTCTCAACGAAAGTGGAACAGTGTATCTGAGAAGTATGCAGACATGTGGGTCTCTCTTGCTCTCTGAATACTTAACAGAACTCAAACAAAGTCAACTGGGTTGCTAATCAGAGGGCAAAACTGAAAAAAAATAGAGGGAAAAATGCTGTCATAAATAAAAGCATTAAGCTCCTCCTAGTAATTACCATACCTATTGGCGGAAGGTAAGGACTTGTCAGATGTCTCAGAAATTTATGCTTTTACAGAGTTTGAAATACAAAACCTCTCCAACTACTAAATTAAAAACAAAGTAGATTATCTCGACGCAATACATTTACTACTTTGACTTTTCATGAAGGCTACAGTATCTTCAGTATGCAATCATTGGTATTAATTTAATTTATTTTATTAAAAACTATTGTCTTGTGCCACTGCAAATCTCATCTGAGGGCATACTGATCAAAGCATCTTCAACAGACACAGCTTTAGAGCTGCCTGCAAATTTGAACACTAAACCTACCGTTAACGCATCAAGGGAAACAGCCTCAATAATTACATTACTTATTGATTTATGATAGGTCAAATTTGACATTAGCATAATTTAGTATTTCTCCGAAGATCTCCCAGCTAGGATACTTTAGTTGACTTGGTGTGTGAATGAATCCAGATCTGATTGATGAGGTAGTAACATTGGAGATGTTCAGGCTTTGCAAGATCAGTGGTGTTTTCTAACGGCATGCCTCAGAGCACTCTGCAGAAATAATGGGATCACATTTTCACTTCTTAGTGTCTGCACTGACTTCATGCTGGGATAGGCACTGGTATGACTTCGGACAGCACTACGGATTAAAAATGGCCATTCCCTCCTCTGTAATTACATCAGCATGTCTCTCCCAATAAACAACAGAAATGGAAATTATAATGAATAAAGGGTTTGCATTCAAAACTGAGGAAACATGAGCAAGCAGAATTTAGGAAACACTGACAAACCTGAAAGCAGAAGATACTGGTAGTTTTTTGTCAGCTTGTTGTTTGGTGTTTTTTTGTAACGTAGAATAAAAAATGCCTCACTCTAAGGTCACATTTGCATTTACCACATAATACCGCATAAATACATCTTGCTTCCACCTTAGCAGCAGTCAATATGTTAGCAGCTGTAACTGACCAAAAAAAAAAAAATCAAGAAGATTTAAATTACAGTAACTTCTATGACCCTCCAGCAAACAATTCAGCCTTTTATATGATACCGCATTCTGTTCATGAAGAGTATCTAACATTTCATTCCAGTTTGACAGGCCTGGTTAGCTTTGCTTAACTCAAGAAGTCTTCAAAAAATATCACACAGCAGAATCTATTTTTGCAGAAAAACTATACAATACAGTGTATTACCTCCCAAGACAAGAAGAGATTACACAATTATACTTGTGTACAGACTGAACTCAAGACAATGTTTTTGGCAGGGAAAGATACCGGTGGAGATAGAGTGGATTAGTACAGGACCATAGAATAATTTAGGCTAGAAGAGATCTTTACAGGTCATCTTGTTCACTGCCTGCTAGCAGGGCTACTGTCAGGTTATATAATGATGTTCAGGGACTCGTACAAAAAAGTTTTGAATACCTTCAAAGGATGTATATCCCACAAAGTTGGGTACTTGTCCACAAACGGGTTCCATGCATTTTTAAGATAGTAAACCAACAAAATCTTCCATGGGATCCTGCTATCGAGTTTCTTATAAAAGACTAAGTTCACAGCATACATTTATGTAACTAGTTCAGCTCAATAAGTTTTGCTCTATTCAGATTCTTATCCGATACTTATTATTGAGGCAGACATCTTCTGAAAGACATAGAAAGTAGCTTTCTACCCAAACAACTTTGCTGTAAGTTTTTATACTGTTTTTATCCCTTTGATTCCTAAAAAAATTCAGCAGAATACAACCCACCTATGTAGCCTGCAAAGGAACCAGGATCTGTAAGATTTAGAAGCTGGATTATTTAGTTTTGTTTGGCATTTAACTTGTTTGCTTTATTCAGGTTTGTTTTGTTTTTTTTTCCCCCCCTTGTTGGAAGCAATCAGAAAATTACCACCGATACAGCATTTGCAAATGTTATTTTCTTAGGCTAGATTTTAGCATTGCCTTATAAGACCAAACACAGAACTATCCTAAATCTTCTTTTCCAAGAGGAAATGATTATATTTACTACAGAAAATACAATTCAGCATCTTTCTTTATGTCTTGGGGCAATTTTCCTATAACATCTTGTTTGTTAACAACACATGCAAAACTCCAGTGGCACAGCTTTGAATCTCTCTGTAAATACACTGAGAAAAAGCAGCTACATTTAGTTTCAACCAAAGGAGGTTTTACCATGGAGGAAAAAAAGAATGAAAAAAAATTTTTTTTTTTCCCCCCCACTTACTTACTTTCTACACATCAAAATTGATTAGGAAACTATACAAGCAAAACTTCATCTTAGATTATGCAAATGCAAAGGCAGTTTTCATCAATATGATTATATACCTTACTATGGGAAGTAACGTGGTGATTTAAGAGATGCCAATTCGTGCCTTTCAGTGGTGACTGTGAAAAGCCCATGTGGTATCTGCTCACTACTCTGCACTTTCTGTGACTTCTGAAATATTTCAAATCATTGTCCTGGAACTGCCTACTCAAATAAGTACACATTCATTACATTTAACACTAAGTTCCACCTCTTTAGTGAATCGTGGAGCGTAAAACTAAACAACACCAATTAGTGACAACAGACGTGACTAAAATTTCATAAAAGCTTTCAAGAAGTGGCCTTTAAATAATAAAAATAACCCATGGTTTGAAATATCTGAGTCAGATGTAACAGATGAGATGACTTTTCTGTACCACTTTTTTCTGCCTACTTGCTGGATACACATTAATGAACTGAACATAACTCTCATCATGAATTCAATTTATGCATACAAGAACACAAAAAAATCTGAACTATGAGCAAATAAAGCCCCATGATTAACTTTCCCCAGGCTATCCACCTGTATTTTGCTATCTTTCCACAAAAAAATGATCCTTCTAATAATTCCGTTATTCTGTTGTAATTTCAGTTGTAGTGACCTAAAGAAATCAGCAAGGCAATTTCAGGATGAGGCGCTTTTTAAATTAGTAATTTTAAAATCAACAAATATAAACGAAAAAATGCAAATACAGAAACCTTGCTTCTCTTATTACTATTGTTAGCAAGCTGCTTCAAGATGTGAAATTTGAACATTTTTCCACTAAAAACGTCAAAAGTACATGCGTTCTGCATAAGCCTAGCTTTTGTTTTATAGATCTGCTGCAACATTAGCAATGTCTAGCACTGTCCTCCAAATCACCAGTACTATGGCTCTGAGAGGCATTAAAAGCTTGCACTGGGGTTGGTACACTTGTTAGAAAGTTTAATGGTGTGTTAAACAGCGTTTCAAACAATGTTGTCACTTGTGCAGTCCCTTGGAATTTCATCATTGATTTTTGGATCTTCTGTCCTCAACAAGGTGTTACAAGGCTACATCATGTTCTTGAGTGATACACTCAGCATTTCAGTATCCAATTTAAAGAAGAATTAATTGAATTGTCAGCACTTTATTATCTATTGCCTACATATCTGAGCTGCTCGAGAGCTCAAGTCTTCTTCCACATGCCAACAAATAAATTACTTTAGAGCATATCCTACAGTGTATCAGTTTGTCCTGCATACAAAGATACGCTTGTGCTTCCAACAGAAGAAATTCCAGTGGATTTTCAAATCAGGTACCTAATGGTTACACAAACATAGCAAGCAGATTCTGCAAGGAGTGAAACAGACTCTCCCTGTCTACCACATCTTCCTCCATTAAACTCTACTGGAAATGGGTAAGTAGACCTCTAGATGCAAAACACAATAAATAGCACGTTCTCATTTTTATAGTATGTGTACCTGAGTGTCCTTAATAGGGCTAGGTTGATTTGATTCTGCCTGTACACCTACAGTTTGTTAGCTTTATCTGCAAATATTCTTACTAGATGGAAGAGCAGCCTAGTAGAAGAAAAGCTGATTATCGTTTCTTTACCTAATCTGGCAGTTCTGCCAAATGACTTGCACTCAGGGTATCTGCAGATAGATGTGAAAGCAATTACAGAGATACCTAGTCTACTTTTTCCTCTTTTTTTCTTTCTAAAAATTTACCCATTTCAGAAACCAAAGTAAAGGCTTGAAACAAGTAATATTCTGAGCTTCAAAACACATCTCATTTTCTCTATCAGTAACACAGAACTTGCAAGAAACCTAGTACTACTCAAGGATAGCAACAGAAAAAATTATATTTTTTGCCACATATTATTCCATCATCATTACTTTTTTAAAAATGACAAGAATAAGGGGATTTCTTTCTGGTTTGTCAGAAGACTGCTTCTTGCAGCCTGTAGCAACCCAGCACCGGTATTTCTTTAAAAACATTTGGTGCAGAGGAGAGCTGAGGACCATATGATTTACTGCAAAAGACCTCTTTCTACAACTCTGACACATCTTCCTCCAATGTTGATCTCGCTAGTCCGTGGCACGGGTCAATAATCCCCATGTGGAGGGAGCTATCCTCATAGTGAGGCCAAAGAATTTAACGATCTGGGATTAGTTGCAGAAGGAGAAAGAACAGGATAAAGTAAGTTGTTTCAGCAGATCAGGAATCCAATACTGAAACCTTACCTAGAAGTAGCTCACAGTCTTTTAAACGACACTCACTGCTGTAGTTCCTGAATGGGAACACTACCAAGTGCCTCCACATCCACAGAGCTGTGTGTGCCACAACTATGAAATGTCTGTCGGTTCTTCCTGCTGGCCATCATCTGGATCTTAAGAGACTCCTCATGGTTTTTGGCATGTTTAAAAGACAGGGAAAAAAAAAAAAACCAACCAACCAAACCAAACCCCACCTTTTGCACAGAACGTCAAACCAACAGGAAAGAAATCACAAAAGTTTCCTTCTGAACTGAAAAATGTGTTATCTGTAGCTCTGTTGCATATTTGACATAACTGCTAGATTATGGGGAGAAATGATGTGTGTCTTACTTGACATGAAGATTAGCTTATCCCCTCTGTAGCTGTATTTTCTTACTTGCAAAGAAAGGATAGGGTAATTCCAAACATCACATGTACAAGATGAAAGACATCTCATTGACAATTAAACAACTCTGCAAAACTCAAATACATCCACCTGTTTCAGCTGTCAGCTTTCCTTCTCAGCCTACAGAGCCTGGGTTTGTGAGAGGTGTGATATTAATTCTTCTGAATTTCTTCACAAATATTTTTTCAATAGGAAGAATGTATTTGATTAAATGAACTGCATTTATGGTATAAGGTTGATTTGGTAAATAGTCTGCTTCTACATTCTGAAAGTAAAGCTAGATCACATGAATTCTAAAGTTAATTCTAAAAGCCCTTCGCATTTTAAGCAAAAAAAAAGTTAACATTTAAATGAGAAATATATATATATATATTCACGCAAATGCACATACTAATAGTATTTTTAAGTTAATTACTTTTTCTTAATAATTTTCAGGGGCATAGATTTTTCAGGGTTGGTTGTTCATAAGACTAAAATTTTCTGAACTACTGCAAATTCACCCGAAGTGAGAATGCCATTTCTTACTCAAATCATATCAATAGATATTAACACTGAAATACAATCACCATTGTCATTTATATGTGAATATTAATCTTTATGAACCTGATTGTACATATAAACACATAAATACTTATCTTCTGTGGTGTCTCTGAAAGGCTGTACATTACAACTTCATTAAAACAGTACTCCCCTATACATAACATTCACTGTTAGCTTGTATGGTCTACCTATACTTTTCTCTGTAACAGTTAAATTAAAAAAATAGTGCTTTGTGCATCATGGTACTAACCTTACTATTAAATAAAATTAAAAAGAAAAAGAAAACCAACCAACCAAAAAAAAACCAAAAAAAACCACCACACTAAACAACACTACCACCTACCCCAATAATTTAACCTCACTGTTTTTTCAGTGAAAGCACCACAGTTATTTCTTGTAGGAATCAAAGGTCATTAACAGATGAAAAAAGTCCCCAAAATGACCTCAAAGTTGCCAGAGATTTAGTATTAAATCTAATAAATTATTTCTGTATTGTACACATTGACTTAGCTTTAACTTACAAAATTCACCTTGCATAAATGTTGCACATGCTACAGCATGCAAATTCTATAAAATAAGCATGAAACATACTATCAGGAGCATGACAATATCAGTATTATCCTGCCCTCTGCAGAACAAGTTTGCAGAATTCCTAAAGCACATAAACAGCAAAAGTTTGACACAAAGATGGATGTTCATCCTCACTCTCGGCTATTATAACAACAAAAAAGTAATTTAGAAACACAGGGAGTTCCTGTACATCTAGGCACTTATTATCTGCCATGAAAAAAGGCAACTTGGTATGGGAAAGGCACGATCTCCTTTCCTCCTCCGCATCTTACCCAGGAAGGTGTTAAACCATTCTGCTGCTGTCCTGCCATGCGTGCTCGGGCGTTTGGGAAGGGCTGGGCAGCTATTCAGAGCCAGCTCACAGCTGCTCCCAGAGCAGACTCATTAGTCTGCCCTAAACACCAGCATGAAGTTCAGCTGTGCTTGAGTGCGAGCCGGATCCCAGCACAAACCCCAAAGCACAGGGAAGAAGGACAAAAGTAAAGGTCTCTTCAGAGCTGCAAACTGAATTCGCTTTGTTATATATTTAAATAATAAAGTGAGCCCTGAAAATGATCTAATGCAGCCTCATGGTTAGTATCCTCCTCAATTTCTCCTGTAAACGAAATGAGAAAGTTCATCTTTTTGAAGATAAAGAATATGAAGCAATTCTTGCCCTGGCATCATGCCATGCTTATAGCCCTTTAAACCTCCTGGCACTCAACAACTATTGTCTCCTAGGTCAGTGGGACATGTGGAAATGATATTGCAATGTCTTAAGCAATACTTCCTTTACTTGACAATCATGTTACACAAAACTGTTTTATAACAGTTTACTAAATAAATAAATCCATCTTTAGTCTAAATAAAAGCAGCCACATATAGTCAAGAATACTATTATAACACAGAAAACCCCCTCAAAATAGCACCTGCCTCCAGTATTTCTGCCTGTCTCCACATGGCACGAGAATTGGTGAAGCACTCCCAGGGAACACAGGATGGCCTCACTAACCTGGAGATATTTATAAGAGAAAATTGCCTTCCCAAGCAAGTGCTTGACATTCAAAACATAACCAGTGTGAAAGAGTTCAACCAGCTAATGGGTTTTAACTACGAAAAATCGGTGCATTTTTATGATGAAATTGGCAGCTTTGGCTCCACACTTCGTCTTTTAAATGCCATGTGCGCCTCAGATGGAGCACATCAATAGTACCATTGATTTTTTTTTCTTTTCACTTCAGTGAAATTACTCTGCATTTGTAATCATACTGCAAAATGAAAGTAGATATTTGGATACTTGAGACCACTAGCTCAGTCCTCTTTAAGGTATGTGCCTTGACTAGGTATATGGCTAAAGCATTAATGATATTTGTTCACAGTTATTTTCTTTGTCTCCTACTGAAACTCCCACTCAAAAAAAACTCAAAAACAAACAACAACAAAACAATCAAAAACAAACAAACACAATAAAAACCAAACCAAACCAAATCCTCAAAACAACAAAAAAACCCAAACAAATAATAGATCTATATATAAAATAAATATATAATAAATAAATAAATATTTAAATAAATATATTCTTCACAAACTGAAAAAGAACATTGAGGAAAAATGTAATATGGATCAGGCTTCAGGCTCTTTTTTCCTCCTCACTGTTGACAACCTCAAACATCATCTGAGTTATTAGTAGATGGGTTTTGTGTTTCTGCATGCTCCGAACTTGCTTCTTCCATAGGTAGAAAGTCCTTTTAACTGGAGGTGTGCTATGGAAACTTAGCTTTGATCTAAGATTGTGTCTGAATCCTATTTGTTCTCTGGCCTTTACTTTCTAACTGTACCCTGCTAGTAATGGTCTAATGATGTACACAGGACATTCTACTTGAACACAAAGCCTTATGTGTGAGCTGCAGTCCACTATGTTGTTAGCTGTCACATTTTGCTTTTTCCTCTTGTTTGGATCTCACCCTGTGAGATGGTAAAAGCTACTTCATCGCCTACTTTCAAACATTTTAGAGCTGTCCATGTACATTGCATTATGATATTAGGAAAAAGTAGAATTTCAAACAGGAGATGGGGAGAACACACAGATGACGCTTAAGAGTTTGACAGGATTAAGTATCTCAGGTTTATAAAACAGGGATGTAATTTTAGTTGAACATATCACTCTCCTGAAACAACGAAAGAGAATCTGTTATTATCTAAATGAAGTTAGGGATTTTCTTTTATTAAATAAATTGCTAGATGCTAGCATACTGAAACAGATGAACCATTACTTTACACATAGACTAATTTTAAATGCATGCTTTACATTGTTCAGAAGACTAAAAATGTTATAATAATTAAGCAAGAAAACAACATTTTCTCCATTCATGGAACATAGAATGCATAATTATCTGAAAATAATTTTTAGATTTCATTATTTACATACAAGTAGGTATTTTTTGGTACATAAAGGTAATATGTAGGATGGAATCCATAAAATTTCACATTGAACTTTATTTCCTGCTTTCTAGGTCATTCTTAACAACCAGACTTTCTTTTAAATGGCTCCCTCCTAAAGGTCACCACTCTCTCCCCACTTCACACCACAGGCAGCCACTATAACAGTTAGAGAAACCTATTTTATTTGCCTTTCCCCCCTCACATATCTTTTCTGAATCTTTTCTTTAAACTAAAGGGAAAACACTGGACAAAAGAAAATAGGTGGGCTCTTTTTAAAGTTTTGTTCTCCTGTTAAAAAGTTAGACTGGAATCTGAAGGACATTTTCTATAGCACAGCTCATATCAGTACATCTGTTTCCTGTATGCCATTGTATACTACTAATAAAGTTTCATAATACAGGCAAAATGAGTTTTAAATTATTTCTTCTTTGGTCTTAGTAGGTGACGGGAATTTCCAAGTCATATTTATAACAATAAGGAATAACTTAGAATTTTAATATTAATAATGTTTTCTCAGGATCAACCCTTTTCTTACACAGAGTGCTTAATTGCTAAAGTGTGACTGATTCCTAACAACTATATCTGCATTAAATTCTATTCTGCTATGGTCAACAGGCCAAGCTCACTTCTGCCTTTTCTTACAAGATGAAATAAAATTGTCAGTCATTATCAGAATAACATTTGGACTATAATCTCAAGTCTTCTGTAGTATTTTCACAGTATTTTTGATGCATTAGACTTTGTAGACAGGCCTAATTTTATATAGGAGAAAAATACCAATAATGGGCAGAATTAACACATAGTATCATATGAAGAAGGCTTTTAATGTACACACTGAAGAATATATGCCCTAGCAATGTCTGCTGAAACGTTATGTTCATTTAAGTTTCATTGGAAAAATAAAAAATAAAAAACCCCACACGTTTTGTTTGTTTTTATGAGGTATATGAAAATTGTGTTCCTTAAAATATCTTATATAGTCACATTTTTTCTAGCCAGCAGTATTTTAAACTAATGTCAGACATTTATTAAATGCAAGCAGGCCACAGATACAGACAGAATGTTTTGAAGGAAAGAAAAAAAATAATGCATCAAGCTGCTGCAAATAATTTCATTGAAATCATTTGGTTTATCAGCACCCAAAGTAATTGCAAAGAAGTTGTTTTCTAACGTGTAGGATCTGAAAAAGAAAATTCAATTATAATGGATCTACGCTTTGTTCATTTTTTTTATAGGGTACAAAATTTCCTCCCTAAAGCTAGCAGTTATAGTTTAAAGTGAATAAAAGAATATAATAAAAGCCTTAAAATCACAGGGAATTTTTCCAATTATTATGCAGGCTTTGGAAAAAATACCTTGTACACATAATGACTTGCAGTTTGAATATCTCACTTTCATGTAGCTTTAAAAAAAAAATCCCATCTATTCATTTTTCTCGTATCACTATTAATAGTCAATATCATGATAAAATTCCTACTTTCCCAGATCTGCAGAAACAGAGTTTGCTCAGTGTTACCGTAAGTGCTGCTCTCCATGAGAGGAACATGTCAGGAAGACGAGGAGTTGCCACCTCCTCCAGAGCAGATGAAGGTGTCAGCTCCATTCTCTCGCTGACCTGACCTCTACTTTGAGGAAAACTTTTAAGCCTGTACTGCTACTAACATCAGGAGTTCTGCCATTCCTTTGAAATTTTTATTAAACTTCCTTATATTGAAAAAAAGGACTAACAGTAATCTAGTGTAACAATTCTTAAATTATTTCAACCATTACTTTCAAAATAAAATTGTATGGCTGACTGATTTCAGTATGAGACTTCTACTCTCAGTTCTTCCACACAGACTTTTCCATATTTGACTATTTATCCTAACTCTTAGTTGTTTTGTGTTCAGCTGCACTGAATGCATCCTTCCCTGTACGTTCCCATCCCAACACTGAGAAAAGCTGCACTGAAATCTTTATAGACCTTACAGACATTTCACAGTTGTTCAAATGATGCAAAGGTAGTTATTTAGATTAGTCAGGAGACAAACAAATTGCTAGCTATATACAGATTTCTGTCTATCTGTATAAATACAGGGGATTTATTTGTTCCCGAAGCCTGCAAATCTTGATTAACCTGACTCTGCCATAGAGGCTGGACGTGTGTGAGGATTTGCAGTCAATCCTTACCAAACACGAAGCTAACTAAAGCAGCTTAGGTAAGATCTTTAATTTATGGCAAAGAACTAATTTTGGATACAGTAAAACCCGTGCAATCTCAAATCGCNCCCCACACGTTTTGTTTGTTTTTATGAGGTATATGAAAATTGTGTTCCTTAAAATATCTTATATAGTCACATTTTTTCTAGCCAGCAGTATTTTAAACTAATGTCAGACATTTATTAAATGCAAGCAGGCCACAGATACAGACAGAACGTTTTGAAGGAAAGAAAAAAAATAATGCATCAAGCTGCTGCAAATAATTTCATTGAAATCATTTGGTTTATCAGCACCCAAAGTAATTGCAAAGAAGTTGTTTTCTAACGTGTAGGATCTGAAAAAGAAAATTCAATTATAATGGATCTACGCTTTGTTCATTTTTTTTATAGGGTACAAAATTTCCTCCCTAAAGCTAGCAGTTATAGTTTAAAGTGAATAAAAGAATATAATAAAAGCCTTAAAATCACAGGGAATTTTTCCAATTATTATGCAGGCTTTGGAAAAAATACCTTGTACACATAATGACTTGCAGTTTGAATATCTCACTTTCATGTAGCTTTAAAAAAAAAATCCCATCTATTCATTTTTCTCGTATCACTATTAATAGTCAATATCATGATAAAATTCCTACTTTCCCAGATCTGCAGAAACAGAGTTTGCTCAGTGTTACCGTAAGTGCTGCTCTCCATGAGAGGAACATGTCAGGAAGACGAGGAGTTGCCACCTCCTCCAGAGCAGATGAAGGTGTCAGCTCCATTCTCTCGCTGACCTGACCTCTACTTTGAGGAAAACTTTTAAGCCTGTACTGCTACTAACATCAGGAGTTCTGCCATTCCTTTGAAATTTTTATTAAACTTCCTTATATTGAAAAAAAGGACTAACAGTAATCTAGTGTAACAATTCTTAAATTATTTCAACCATTACTTTCAAAATAAAATTGTATGGCTGACTGATTTCAGTATGAGACTTCTACTCTCAGTTCTTCCACACAGACTTTTCCATATTTGACTATTTATCCTAACTCTTAGTTGTTTTGTGTTCAGCTGCACTGAATGCATCCTTCCCTGTACGTTCCCATCCCAACACTGAGAAAAGCTGCACTGAAATCTTTATAGACCTTACAGACATTTCACAGTTGTTCAAATGATGCAAAGGTAGTTATTTAGATTAGTCAGGAGACAAACAAATTGCTAGCTATATACAGATTTCTGTCTATCTGTATAAATACAGGGGATTTATTTGTTCCCGAAGCCTGCAAATCTTGATTAACCTGACTCTGCCATAGAGGCTGGACGTGTGTGAGGATTTGCAGTCAATCCTTACCAAACACGAAGCTAACTAAAGCAGCTTAGGTAAGATCTTTAATTTATGGCAAAGAACTAATTTTGGATACAGTAAAACCCGTGCAATCTCAAATCGCTATAGTGATTTTATCACCCCGCTCTTCCAATTATCTACACGTTAAAATTGCAGCCAGACTGTAGCCCCATACTCCTAACACTGCAGCGCCCCATCACTGGGCAGTACCCAGAGCCAACGCCACTGTTTGAAAAAGGCCCAGTCAGATCTCTCACTCATCTCTGCCTCCTCAAACAAAGCTGTGGAAATCATCCAGCTAAATCCTCCCTGATCGCCTTGCGGTGATCTCTCTCCCAGAGCTGTGCAAACATATGGCCAGCAATCAGGCCGTGTCTAACCTCGCATTTACCAGAAATGTTCAGAACAGCTCAGCAGCCCCTCTTTGTCTGTAATTTCAATTTATACATATGTCATTCCCTTGAGACATTATTAGCCTACTGGAGTGGAAAACCATATCTGTATACATTAGAAAAACAACACCGCTACACAAAACATGAACACTGTTACATGAAAAATCTTCCACACTATTTGCAGGAAATACCACATCTCATAAACGGGACGAAGTTCATATGAGTGCACATCTGGTAAACTTCATAAGCCAAAGTTCCTTATGTATCAAATCATACCAAAAAAGCTATGAGAATGACTGTGTATTTTTGGCTGCTATTTCAAAACCAAGTCTGTTGAGCTACATGCTTCTTGGCAAGTTTAGCTTCCACAATGGCTAGAAAAATTCAAAAAGGTTCATGAAGTCAGACAGGCACCTACTGAATCTGATATTTGAAAAAAAATCTTTACCTGTGTGAAGGCAAAGCATTCTTACACCTCACTGTCTTATCCAAATAAAACTGAAATATATTACCTTGAAGCAACAAAGTAACTATAATATTACAAGCATTTCTGAGAAATTTTTGCTATATAATCTAGATACTTGAAGCCACATTTAAGAAAAATACTTTGTACAAAAGTAAATTTACAATACGATGACTTCTAGAAGCTGCAACCCTTGTTCTAGTTGACTTCCACTAACTTTAGTGGCTGTCAGTGAAAACTGTGTGACAGAATTTGTAGAGAAAACCACGGTGCTGACAGGCAGGAGTAATTGGAGACTGAAACCAGGTTATGCAGGATCTTGTGCTCTCACTATTCTAGCTCAAGCAGTATTTAATCGGGATCTCTAACAGAATAAATGCACGTATGGAAGAATTATTGCTGTATTTCCTGATGAATTAATACATGAAACACTGAAGCATGGATTACATACACAAGGAAAGCTTCTGACAGTGCATGAATTTCAAAGGAATACAGCAGAAATGATAAAGTTTATTCGTTATGGTAAAAGTCAACACTGCATGCAGGATAGCCTAGCCACTACTCATTTCCCGATTTTACTTGGACCCACTACTACTGGCTAAAGATAATGTGAATGTAAATCCTGATTCTGGACATAGGATTTAAGGACCTGCTTAGAACAGAGCTAAAAAATATTTCTAGGAGGAAAATAATTCAGTTAAGTTTTCTGAAATGCGTATAAATATAGATACATATATAAATATAGTATATATATACACATACATAGCATAAATATATATACTTGTATTTATATCTATATATACGTAGACTGTAAAATTGTCAAAAACATTCAGACTTTTCTTTTGTATTACACATATGAATATATGTATGCTTATGCACATATAACAAAGTTAGTCCTCATAAGCAGTTTTATTCATTATTTACTGCCAACTACTCGGCTAACTTCCATTACAGCTCAAGCATTAATAAAAGTATAAAATATATAGCAGCAAACACAGTAAAGGTGACTTGGCAAAACCAATTTAAGTACTCTGATTTATCCTAAAAACACTGCACCCACCATCTTACCAACATGGCAATTTGCTTGTGATGTATTTGTGGACTCCTCATTAGACATTTTTGAGTTCATGAAAATATGGGATAGAGAAAATCTGGAGCAAAAGATGTGCAAACCCTACTTGGAACTAATGAATGACGATCAAAATAATTATTTTTGCACTGCAGTTTCCATTTCCTGTTACTGCTTATAAGTTCTATTTTCTAAGAATACATAAATTAACTCTGCATTTCCTATCTTAATACACGTAGAAATTGCCATGCTAACCTTATCTGGTTTACAATTTTTAATATTCATATTTCCAGTGTAATACGACAACTTTTATGTATTTTCAAGTTGCATATAGTATTTTATATCTTATCTGCATGTGTGATACAGCTTCATTTTATCTTTCATGTTGAAGCAACATAAACTTTTCTCCCTCATATATGTGAATCCTCAAGGAAACAGCAGTAAGACAGCTGAACATGCTACTAGTGTCATTAAATCCTGCTATTTCACCAAGACTAAATGTTCAGAAAACAAGGATCTCAAATGTCAGCTATTGTTTCTTCTTACATTTTTGTCTTCCTCAAATTGCAAATTGAGATATATACCACTAAGGGTTTCAAACACTAAGAGCTAAAGAGTTACAGGTACACAACAGGAAACAAACCCTCTCGTTTCTCATCATTTGCCATGATATTTCTAACCGCACTGTGTGTGCCTTAATTGGATTCAGCAAAATCACTCAAGCTCTTTGTGTTATGAAAACTTGAACAAATGGATTAGCATGCTGAAACCTGCACCTCAAAAAGAAAAAAAAGTATTTTTATTTCATTTTGTTTATCCCAATGAGGTGATTAAGATGACATTTGGAAACTAGAATTAATAGCAGGATCTCAGACAGTAAACTCCAAGAACTCATAGTCTCAAAGGAATATTCCAAACAAGAAAGAAGTTATAAAATAAACATATTCCCTTTAGCTACATAGGAAGAACATATGCAATACAGTCTACATCAACTCCACTTCTGTCAAAATTACTTCTATGCCAGAACTTTCTGTATATATACTAATTTAAATGTGCTGAAAACAAATGAAAAAAAATGGCACTCATTGGTTTGTGTCCTATAAAAAACTTTTCTATAAAAAAAAATCTAGACCTTTTATCATACAATTTATATAACTAATAATTGCCTTAGATGTGGTGTTAGAATAAAAGCTTTGATGTAATCCTAGGCCTAGAAATGCTACTTTTCAATTTCACACAAAGTCAGCAAACCAGAAACCAAAAAAATTTACTCTAACTAGATGAAAGAAATAAAATTGGCACCTCTACCAAAATGTTTTGGCTAGCACAGGAGATACTCTAAGCATTCTATCAGATCAACCAGTTATGGGTAATTGCATCTTCATCAGGAAGGTGTGCACCTGACCTGCTGCCAGGGATCCTGCGGAGCTGAGTGTGAACTGCACTGTGAGAAGCTGCCAAGGGGGAAACAAAGTTTTAGGCATACTTATATATCTCCAGTCAACATGCAGTCATAACTCCTGCATTTTATTTGACAGAGTTAATGCTGATTATCAAACAACAGCTCTTTAACTGCTGGAGGGAAATGCGGACTGATTTAGAATAAAGTAATTGACACAGACCTAAAACCATTGCTTTAGTATGCACAAGAGAAATTATATTTGCTTATTTTTTTTACACAGATTGAAGAACAGCTTGAACGATTCAACCTTAAATGAGTTAACCAATTTGGGGGGGTCTGGATTGAATTGTTCCACAACATCCTTTAAAAATTTGTGTTGGACACACAGCCACACTATGATTTGATGATGAATGTGAGCAGGACAAACACTAAACACACACAGTGAAAGTATAAAAATGCATAGGACTAGTCCTTAACATTGAAGATGGGGAAAAACACAAGCAAGAATCTATTTCTGGTCTCGCAGTATCATTTAACCCTTTGAAAGTGCAATTGATATTCAGCATCAATGGTGGACTCCCTCAATCCATGCTCAAGACTTGTTCAGTAACGCATGAAGTAATTATGTTCTCAATTTAGAAAAACGTATGGTAGCGGTTAGTATAATTTCTGTTTTAGGACTAAACCATGTTCAGTGCACATTTGCACATCATGTAGCTCATTCAGTGTTTAAAAGCCATATTGTACGGAGGAAAAATAGCTAATGTATTCTGTTTTTTTAGAATTAGACTTCATATTGAAAATTTCTGAAAAATACGCTAAACACCTCCAGTTCCCATAGATGAAGAAGAAATGAAGAAGAACTGAAATGCAGAAGAACTGAAATAATCTTTACAACATAGCATGCACAGATTAAGATCCTCATATCTGAATTTTTTCATGCAGATAAATGAAGAAGTTATGTATGAAATAAGAGCATAACAGGAAAACCTTCAAAATTAGTATTTATTTAGCAAGAAAAATAAACATTATGTCTGCCTTGAGCAGATTAATAAATCTACTTAAGTCAATAAGCACTAATGAAATGAATGGAACAAATATTGATTTCAGGGCTGCTAGGACTTTGCCCAATGTATTTACTCTGAATCAAACTATATAAACACATTAATTGACTGCAAGGTTAGGGATTTAGGAAGACACAATATAAATTCCACTGACATTTTTTTAAACCAATACTTTTAACTCAAGCCTTGTTGTTATTTGAACTAATTTTCTCTTAAAGTTCTATATTCAGAATCAAATCAATAAAGTATTTATTTTTATGAAAATCAAACTATATTTTATTCAACAAAAACATAGGTGCTTTCAGTTTATCCACAGCACAGGACCAGCCATGAATACTGGTCAGACACAGAACTTTGTTGCATTCAGTATCCTTTGTGTTGCTGTTCCAATAATTATTCTAAAGACATATTTTATAACCAGACATTTTAAACTATTTAATACTTATCAATTAGTATATGACTCAGAGAATCATTTGTAAATTATATTAAATCCATGCTTAGGAAAAAAGGAAGATCCAGAATTACCACTTCCAAAAACAGTGAAAAAATCTGACTAATTGCAGCACAAATAGCAATAGCAGACTTGACTCCTAAGTTGAGGCTTTATATAAAATAGACGTTGTAAGTTTTGAGACAATGCAAGTCAACCTCACATGCAAGAACTGTAGCAAGAAAAGTAAGAAATATATTAATCATAGATAAATGAAGAAGTGTCATCACACTTAACTACTAAAGCAGAAATGTAAATATAAAATACCTACGTTCAAATGGATTGAAATTATCTCGAGGCATAGGGAAGGTTTTCAGTAGAGCACTTTGGCTGAAGTGTAAGTTCTAATGACACGTCTAAAATCTAAGAATCAAAAATATATACTTTTAAATTAAATTTAGTGATATAAAGGATCTGAGAAGACCTCCGGAAATTATTCTCAGTCATTTTTAGCCATAGTGACAATGTGATCGACAACATTGAAAGTCTATTTTGTAAACTGACATATGTATCAGGGACCAGAGAGATTTTACTCTGAGACATTTCTGTGCAAAAGCCTCCTTTACTTTTGTTCCTATACTTTATACTTTTGACACTAGGAGTTTCCTGTAAGCACACAGAAGGAGTTCTAGGAGTTCACACCAGGTTTAAAATTATAAAAGCCTCTCACCATTAGAAAAAGATCCAACATTTCATCATTTCAGCTAGACAATTGTTGTGCATCATAGCCCAAATGGTACAGAGAAGCATTTGTTTCAGTTCTCACTATCTGTGATAGCTTGCATTCCTCAAAAGATTGCAGTGGAACATCAATGATTTTATTAGAGGTACTTTTATTATTTCAATTTGAAAAGTAGAGATTATTTCATAAGAAAAAAATAACAAAAATCACTTTGTTGCTTGCAACAGGTATGATTGTACTAAGGTATAAAGGTGAGTACATGCATTGGTGTCAATAAATGCTAATTCATTATCACGTAGAGCATGCTCCACAAGATTTGAAAAAAAGGAGAGGTTTCACTCACAGATATAAACCCTGTGGGGACCATGATGATTTTATAATGACTAACTGGATTACGGTATACATGACATGAGAAAAAATAACTGCAATATCTGTGGTCTTTGCATATATAAATTCACAGACTGCTTTGTTAGGTTCATTATGTTGGTTGGTTTTAGATATGAAAACACATTCAAGCTATATGAGAAATGCAATGGATCACTAATTCAACTAGATTCAGCAAAACAAATGTGTTGCTGCACTCTATGGGTACTGGAAAGACATGTGAGGTACTCTGCTTTGTTAAAGCCCTGTTTGGCACCATAACCATGTAGAGGCTGATCCCATGTGATTCCTATATATAAAAATACTGTTTGTAGTCTACTGGACTGGATTTCAAGAAATGTTCTTAAATAAATTATTGCATGAAAGATATTGCAGAGAATTAAAATTGTTGCCCTATGTCCCTTTAAAATCTGCAGTATAACTTTGAGATTTTTAGTCTCCTTTTGTTTTTTAATTATAGAAAATACACATTTACCAGGTATACTTAAGATTAAATAATTCTCTTAGCACTCAGTGATGGAAGGAACTCAAAAGATTGCAAAAGAACTATTAAAATGTTATTAAAACAATTGATGAGCTTAATCAAGGTGCATGCACAATAATTAAAGTCACTTCTACTAAGGTAGTTCATGCTTTCTAGGATTACGGAAAGGGCAACCAATTTTTCTCAATTTTATGAGAGACTTTTACCCCTCCAAATTATCAAATGATTAATTATTAAATCCAGATTCTTAATTGATATCAAAATTTTAAGATATTTGTACTTAAGCTGCAAAGCCACGTTGTTTCAGCTGTATCCTAACCTTGTGTAGAAGCACTGTGAATAGATTAGACAGAATATGAGGAAGCCAATGTTACTGCTCCACCACACAGGTCAAACAGGAGAGTTTATTACTGAAATTATCCACCATCACTGACAGACAGGTATGGGTATGATTTGTGTTAGAGCTACTATGGTTACTGCACCTGAACTACCGAAGATCTTATGTAGAAAAAGAAAAACATTAAAGCAAGGAGCAGCTACTGAGTATGAATCGGGATTTCTGAAATACTCCATCTGATACTTGCACTCCCGCCTCCCTGCAAAAGTGTGGTGTAAGAACAAGATGAACATGAGAAAGAACTGAGTTAAATGTTTCTGTGGGAGCCTGGAAAGAAAACATACAGATTAATACAATGATTTTACTTATTGAATAGTTTCAGGAAAATTACAGCTATATTAAAACTGGCATAGTGAGGCATCAACAGTGCCATCATAATGCCTACATAAAAGGTGACTCATCAGAGCCCTGAAATCCAAGTGAAACACTGTCACTTAAAATGGTTTAGAAAATGAAAGTTAATTTATGCAGCCTAACAGACTGACTTACTATGCCATTGTAATTATTTTTCATTCAGATGGATTTTTCTTGGCACATAAACCAATGTAGCAAGGAGAAGTTTCTTTTGAAAACCATGTAGCAAGATGGTATCAGTTAAGGATGCAGAAATAAAAATGGAAAAGAGAAAAAAAAAGAAAAAAAGGAGAGGTGTCATATGCTCAGTATTAAAGCTCAGGTTTACAGAAAGTGGTACAAGGGAAAGAATTAGGAGAGCCTGCAGGCCTTCCAATTTATAGTCACTTAACAAATGGGCATATTTTGCTGGAAATTTGTTTGGTAGAGAATTGTGCAATTATTCCTAAGGCTGGAAGTGAGTAAACTTATAAGCCATTCAAAAAAAGCTTATAATACTTCAACAGTTTTTCAGCATTCCAAAACCACAAAATCCAGGAAAATAAAACCCAAACATATATATATATATATATATAGTGCATAACATAATAGATGTCATGTCTGTGAACATCCAGTGATGTAAGACAGTAATACAGTGACTTCCAACTCTCTGAGATGTGGCTTTTCCAGTGGCTGATCTCAAGCTCAATAACAGATGAGCCCCAGCATCATTTCCCTCCTCCCTGCACCTCACTCTACTCCAGGAAAGCAGTGTACCCATACTGGTTACTCCTTAAGAGGACTCCAAGTGATTTTGTCGTGTTCTCATACAGGCTGACAGTAGTTTCAGCTATAGAACTGCATGCATTTGTGTCTTACAGAAGAAGAGCACAGGGAGATCATCATATGACTGACACACACACACACACNGAGTTTATTACTGAAATTATCCACCATCACTGACAGACAGGTATGGGTATGATTTGTGTTAGAGCTACTATGGTTACTGCACCTGAACTACCGAAGATCTTATGTGGAAAAAGAAAAACATTAAAGCAAGGAGCAGCTACTGAGTATGAATCGGGATTTCTGAAATACTCCATCTGATACTTGCACTCCCGCCTCCCTGCAAAAGTGTGGTGTAAGAACAAGATGAACATGAGAAAGAACTGAGTTAAATGTTTCTGTGGGAGCCTGGAAAGAAAACATACAGATTAATACAATGATTTTACTTATTGAATAGTTTCAGGAAAATTACAGCTATATTAAAACTGGCATAGTGAGGCATCAACAGTGCCATCATAATGCCTACATAAAAGGTGACTCATCAGAGCCCTGAAATCCAAGTGAAACACTGTCACTTAAAATGGTTTAGAAAATGAAAGTTAATTTATGCAGCCTAACAGACTGACTTACTATGCCATTGTAATTATTTTTCATTCAGATGGATTTTTCTTGGCACATAAACCAATGTAGCAAGGAGAAGTTTCTTTTGAAAACCATGTAGCAAGATGGTATCAGTTAAGGATGCAGAAATAAAAATGGAAAAGAGAAAAAAAAAGAAAAAAAGGAGAGGTGTCATATGCTCAGTATTAAAGCTCAGGTTTACAGAAAGTGGTACAAGGGAAAGAATTAGGAGAGCCTGCAGGCCTTCCAATTTATAGTCACTTAACAAATGGGCATATTTTGCTGGAAATTTGTTTGGTAGAGAATTGTGCAATTATTCCTAAGGCTGGAAGTGAGTAAACTTATAAGCCATTCAAAAAAAGCTTATAATACTTCAACAGTTTTTCAGCATTCCAAAACCACAAAATCCAGGAAAATAAAACCCAAACATATATATATATATATATATAGTGCATAACATAATAGATGTCATGTCTGTGAACATCCAGTGATGTAAGACAGTAATACAGTGACTTCCAACTCTCTGAGATGTGGCTTTTCCAGTGGCTGATCTCAAGCTCAATAACAGATGAGCCCCAGCATCATTTCCCTCCTCCCTGCACCTCACTCTACTCCAGGAAAGCAGTGTACCCATACTGGTTACTCCTTAAGAGGACTCCAAGTGATTTTGTCGTGTTCTCATACAGGCTGACAGTAGTTTCAGCTATAGAACTGCATGCATTTGTGTCTTACAGAAGAAGAGCAGAGGGAGATCATCATATGACTGACATACACACACACGCGGACACGCAAAAAAAACCTTTTTTAACAGAAAAAGTAAAAAAGTACACTTTAACAATTCTGTGCACAGTCTATTACAAACTCCCTTTATTGTTGGAGAATGTGTATCTTCAAAACTGTTTGTGAAAAACAGGAAATTCATCTTCCTAGATCTAGAGTAGGTAGGATGGGCTGATATAGCTAGAAAGAGATTCCATCTTAAATGCATATATTTAGATATCATTTCAGCTTTGATACAGCCCAATAATAGAATAAGCTAGAGAACTGTATTAATTTTTTGAGAATGACATTTTAATAGAACAAAAAGCATTATGAGAAAACCTATGAAAATCTATGGTGTTTGGACAAAGACACACATCCTTGACTGGCTCTCCAGCATCATGTGTAAATATCAATAAAAACACTGCTTCAACAAAAGAGAAAGTTCTTTCAGTTCTTTCTTGTACTTTAAAAAGTGGTGTAATCTATAAAGTTATACTGCTTAAGGATAGACATAATATAGTCATACGTTCCATTAAACAACATAAAAGTGGGCCATTTGCTTTGAGTGAAATTCTGGAAGAAAAATAAATTTCAGAGTAACATACTCCGATTTCAAAAGAAATTTCCATTTTCCAACCAGTTCTCAAAAACATTTTGATAGCAGTCATACACTAAAGCTTACTTTCACAAAACCTACAACTTTTGGTCTAAAGTTATAATCTTCAATAAATGTCCTTAATATTCTAGTTTGTCAAAGTCACACACTGCCTTCTCATATGCTTTTTGAATTTATTCCTCATGATCCATACATTATAAGAAAAATACAAGGCAAAATAAACGGCTGAAAATTATGATATGTATTGAATAATTGAGAAGCTATTGACCATCAAGTTGCTTATTTCAGAAATACTGAGGTAAATTGTACTGAAATTAAGTATCTGTTAAAAGTAGCAGAAATATGAGACAAATACTGGTGATTAATCTCCTGGCCATAGCAAAGGTTTTCAATGGACAGTTTGATATTAAAGTTTAATACTGAATACCTTGTGAGTGGCTTCCATCATACCACACCATTAGAACTGCTGATGTCAGGCAGACAGTACACATGCTGTTTTCCGCTTGGATAGGAACAAAGCATGAAACTACATCCATGTATGAAAACCAACAACAGACAAAGTATTCTTTGTTTGGGGTAGTAAAGTACCTTCAGATAGAGGTTTTTTAAAATATTAAACTTGTTGGATTTTCATTCCAGTTACATTATTAATAGCGTAGGGATGTAACCTACATAGTAGCTGCTTCAAGCAAAGCGTCCTTCCAAGCAATATCCCAGGATTAGATTGCGCTAGCCTACTCTAAAAATAAAGTCACCTGTCATGTGGCATTGCACCAGCTATGAGTAATCTGTGTTCTTCCATCTCCAGCTTTCAACTAACATGGCAGTTTTGAACACAAGTCTTTTTCTGAGCAGAAAATAAAACAGATATTAAGTAAGAATAAACCCAGCGAAACTGCTTGCATTGCATTAAAGGCTGCTGTACGACACCAAAACATATTTCCATGTGGCTGCTCCTACCCACTTCTGTTGTAAAACACAATAAAGAGATTTTTCTCTTTTTTTTTAGGTTATGTAACAAGAACCCAAAATAAAGCATTCACATACTCACTTGTATTGCAAAAGCACAAGCTTCAAGCAATAAATAGCATAGAGCTGTTAATTAGTTTTCAAGGGTTAGAATCTGCCATCATAAAACGGGACAGAAACTGCAGGAAAAAAAGGCAGAATACTCTCCGGAGGACTTTAAGGGTCTGAATAAAAATTTCGTCTCCAGAGCTCATGCTCTGCGTTTCATACTCAAACATTAATCTACAAAGAAATACATGGTGACAAGATGTAATCATTTTGACGGAAGAAAATGAAGGCATAAAACAGAAAAATTGGCATTTTACAGATTGTTATAATAATGACAGATATAATAGATCAAGGATGAGCTAAGAATCAAAATATTTTTGAACGTACACATATATTCAACTCACAGGTCAAAAATACTATTTGACAGTAAGGACCAGGGAAATTTTCTCTGGATGCAGATTAGAACTTTCTTGTGTTTTTACAGTTCGTGGGACTCTTTGAGGACTTTATTAGTTGATGCTAGAACTAATTCCTTTGTTGTTTTTATTTTTCTCTTCCTACATAAGCAGAGGAGAGGTCTCTGAATACATACTGACAGGTGGATAAATTACTAAAGACCATTTTTAAAAATGCAATTGCTGATTTATGCCCCTAGAACTCATATCTGAAAATCAGCTTCAGTCCAAAGAACAATTTCTGGAACTCCACCAAACATCTGATTCTTACCAGGGAAGAGTGTTGATTTGCTGAAGTGCTTTTCAATTTTCCTTTTTCCTTAATCACTCACAGAGATCACAGAATGGTTGGGGTTGGAAGGGATCTCTGGAGATCACCCAGCCCACCCCTCTGCTAAAGCAGGTTCGCCTAGAGCAGGTTGCACAGGATCACATCCAAGCAGTTTCTGAATACGACCAGAGAAGGAAACTCCACAGCCTCTCTGGGCAGCCTGTTCCAGTGCTCTGGCACTCTCAAGGTGAAGAACTTTCTCCTTCACTCATACAGAAACAAACAGTCACACCTTAGAGCGAACAATCAAGTTCACCAGGGGACAATGATCATTCTGTGTTAGCTAAGCCTTCAATAGTAGCATGAATTGTTTCCTTCTGTCAGTAATGAGGAAAAACCCCACACTACCCACTACAAATCCACATGTACTAATGTAACTCACCAGTAAACAGATAAACTTCTTGATGTAAAAAAATGCTCAGTGTCTGTGAGATTTATTCACAACTTTACCTTAGCTGAAAAAAAAGGCAACTAGACAACTTGCTACTGGAGCATATTTTAAATGAATTATGAACTCAAAAATTATCTTTAAAACTGACAAAAAAGTAGGGGCATTGAGCTAGGGCATGCTGTCTCAGACTTGCATGAAAAAACAACACTGGCTGCCATGAGCAGCCTGGACTGGCACAATTTAAGCCTTTCTGGCTGGTAATTCAAGCTAACACTGACTGCATAGCAAGGGACATCTCTGAGAAAGGATGAGCTACGTGTTTTTCATATGTCAGCCACTATACGCAAACTTCTCTTTTTAGAAAAGAAATAACTTCATAACAATCAACAGCTAGCCTATCTGGAATATAGGTTTTGTATGATCCTCACAAAAATTAAAAGAATAAAAATTCAAAATTAAAATGCTATGAACACCAGTTTCCTGCAAGTCTATGAAAAAGTATATTCTAGTTTCCTTTTGCATATATTATAAACAAGTTTATAGAGATATAAAGAAATTACATTAGGTGAGAGAAAACAAGCCAGAGTTGCACTTGTTTCCTTCTCTTCTTTGTTGTCAGCTGGCCACTTGCCTTTTGAAAAGCAACAGCAGCCACTAACTTTGTCTGTGCAAGAAAACATAACATTCCAAACTGAAAGGACTTTCGTTAATTTGTATGCTGTTTGTCTCCTTTGAAGTTCTAAAAAAAAAACCCAAAATCACAAAAAAACCCCACCAACAACAAAACAACAACAACCAAACAAACAAAAAAACCACAGCTTTTAGTAATCTAAAACATGTCCCCTTTTGTTTGAAGGCAACAGGGCAAAACAAAAAAAGGTCAAAAAACCCATTTCAGAATCTGGAATCGAAGCCATAACCTGTGACAGCTAGGGTCAGAAAAGATGGGCAGACACATTAACCCAGGGAATCTATGATGACAAAGGTAGAATAATCAAAAGGATTATTGTCTCTGTCACCTCTAAAACTAAGTCTGAAATATTTTTACATGGCAAGGCTCCAGTGAAGGATATGATACACTTTAGCCCAGAAGGCCTGAAGATGCCTTCGAAAATTAGAAAGGTTCAAATGTCAGCATTTCTGTCTTAAAGCATTGTCAATTGTAATGAGGAAATGTAAGCCTTTTTTAATTTAATAATGAGTTATCTAGCACATATATGAAAGAGTTAACAAAGCAATAAATAACAAAGGTGTGTTAAAGAAACATTTCATAAGAAGCCTGAAGCCAGTGAATAAATCACTGATATTTTACCTCTGCTACCACAAATAAAGAATTGAAGGATGTGTCCTCATCAGGTTAAAAAAAGTGTCCTGGAACTATCACACATAATCCAGCAAAATTTGACAAGAGTACACCTCATTAAGAGAAAGCACATAGACTGAAATACTACAGATAGAGGGCAGATTTTATTTTTTTCATGTTTTACCTCTTTTAACTTTTCATTTCTGCTTCTCATCTACTCTGGGTTATTATTTATGACAAAATAGGTGAATCTCTTGGACAGTAAAAGACAAATTATACTACTAACTTGAATGATATTTATATCCAGAATTAATTCAACCTTATACTCAATACTTGCAAACTATCTGGATCACTTCCATCACAGTGTGCTGAAACTCCTGAGTAAGCTATTACCTTCTGAAATAATAAATATTTGCCAATAAGTTTGTAAATATTTTTGTAATATATTTAGGAAACAAATGATGAAAAAAACAACAAATCCAAGGGGGAGAAAACAAACCAAACCAAACCACCAAAACAAACACAAAAAACCCCCACGTTTAAAACACCAGGACAGAAAATTTGAGAACGCAAATCCACGGTTCTTCAGGCCTGGCATGTCAATCATCATCAGCTCATAAACTGACCGCTGCTCAGCACAACTGATTAAACGTGTTTATACATTCAGAATGCAAAGTGGAGGTTAATAAGAAACTAAAGTACCCCACATGATTCAAAACATGCCTCTGCCTCATCCCTCACCCTCTAGTTACCGGCCACTAGTTTATCTGCTTGCTTCACACATACAGGACTTGCTTCCAAGTTGGAACTAAGATTTGCAGGAGAAAAAGGGCACGAGAGCCCTCTAGTCAACACCTACTGTGTACACATCTATATCTAAACCAGTCTACCACGCTTTCTCTGTTGTCAAGGAAGAGCCCTGGAAGTGGGTATGCAATAATTCATCCAGACTCTTAGACAGAGATGACATAAAATGTTTTAGACAGAGATGAGATAAGTGAGTCACATTAGAACTATGGGCTTCACACGTTCCCCATACTTCAGTTACCTCTCCTAGTCCTTTTTCTTTCTTCTTCCCTCCTCCCCAGAACCTGATGTAGTCTAATACTGAACTTCTCAGTTACGTATTTATAAGCACTTCGCCACAATACATCCTAGACAGATAGATACAGAAAAACACCTTCTACTAAGAAAATAATTGAAGTCCAAACAAAAATTATAGTTTTCATCAAATGTAGGACTCTGCTGACTAGCATCCAAACTACCTTCTCTTGGAATCATGGAAATAAATAAAAATACTACATTTCATTACAATATAAATCTACATTTATATATGGTGGCTTCTAAATGCACTCTCCTAAAGTAGAAGTGGCTCTTGCACCTTGATGTCCAGCAGCCACCATGGTCAGCGACCAGAAAGTCAAATTATTACCATGTGTCTCTGCTGCTGTCATTGCACTGCTTGAACCGTCCTGCTTCCTCTGGGTTCTTGGATCTTGAAGGTCATGCTACACAAGATATTTATTCTGACAAAATTTTAGAAACTTCACACAAAGAGACAGTGAACAGCAAGCTTCACAGCGATTGAATGTAACTGTTTTAAAGTGACACCAGATTTAAATTGATTGTATCCTATAATATTTAGGGATGCACTGCATTTTTTTTCCTTCCTACTCATCTACACTAGCACATTTTCAAAGCAAATCTGTATTTTTTTTTCTGACATAGTACAGTAATAATTTAATTCCCTGAATGGCCTAAGGTTAAAAAAATATTTTTTTTTTAAAAAAGGCCTTTTACAAAGTTGCTAAAGATCACTGAAATGTAACCTTTGTGATAGGTCAGTAAACTTCAGATCGGTAAACAAAGATATGTCTTTGCATCCAGTGAATATATTCCATTTTAAGAGCTGTGTTCACCCCATCTAAAAATACAATTTGGTGTAAGCAGTCACAACTTATTTTCTCACTTTAAAAATGCCCAGAGATCAGCTCTAATGCTCATGTTTGGGTTGGCTTGAATAAAAGGCTATTTGAAATTTTTGGTCAGTGTAAATTGAAAGGCTGGATATAGCCATTTCCTGCAATTCTGAAATAAAAAACAAATATTAGAGTTGGATATCTGATGTATCAAATTATGATGACTGGAAACCCATTATATAAGAAAAACCTCTTAAACTGCATTTTTCTTTAAACATAATTCATTTCTATTCTACACACTTAGTTAAAATCAATCGCAGACCAAGCTGCAGCTGCAATTAGTTTGCACTTCACTACCTGCATCACTGATTATATCTGGAGAGGTGCTGGGAATAATAGCACTCATCTGGCTTTTTCACTGCTCAGTAGCTGTTCACTACAGGACTCACGAAGAGTGGCTACCATTCCTTTAGTGTTTGTAAATAAGTGGCTCTCCTAGCCCTGAAATTACCTGCTATGTGATTTTACTGTATTAGCTTAAGCATTCTTGTAAAAATCTACAGCTGTATTCTCAACATAATACCATCTTGAAATATATACAAGGCATGTTTTTGAACAATAAATTAAGTGTACTGCACACAGGACTACTTGATACAACAGGGGGCACGTGCAGTGAGGAGAAAAAGTTGATGGTTCCAAGTAGAGAATTTTCCGCACAAGAGAAACTCAACAGTTCAATAGGCCGTATGATGTGTTGACAGTCCTTGAAAATTACTAGACCACTCCAGAAAACCATAAAAATAGCTATTGTTGTGGTATTTCTTCCCCATTAAGACCTAGGAAATATTCCCAGAGCTGTGACACCAGGACTGTTTAAGACAGACAAGATTATAAAAAGGGATGTAAAGTATGTCATTGCCACTTAATATATAAAACTGGAGGTGAACGGCTGCACTAGTAGTTCAGAAACCTGGGACAGATCAAGAAAATACACATGAACAGACCACTTTGAAGTGCTTAAAATGTTTGAGTGTCTTGCCAGATACACTTGTAGACACAGAAGTTGCACAAATTTGCTGGTTCTGAGTAACCTCTTGCAGAGACCATCTGATGCTGCAAAGCTGCACAATGTGTGTGAAGTATGGAACAGCTCAGTGATATAAACAAAGTCAGAAATAGCCATTTGGTGTATTTTGCTAAAAACTTGTCTCCTCAAGGGAAGCAGGTAAGGTAGCAGTTACATTGTTTCAAGCAGCACTTGACAGAGCCATACAGAGGCTGTGCAGGGTGTGCAAAAACAACCCGGAGAGCAGTCCTGCATTCACAACTGGCATGAGAACACCAGTGCCACTAACACAACCCTAGCATATGCTTAGGTAATCTGGAATTTAATTTAGAAAAAAATCTATTCTACATAGAAAAAATTAAAAACTCTTCAAAACTTTTTCACTGTACCACTTCAGAGTGTGCTGTATCTAACACTTCGGTTAGGCAGGGTGGTTAGGATTGGAAACCTAAGACTGCATGAGAAACGGGTAATCATTTTGGTATTATCCTTAATTTTCCCAACAATCACTGCCAGAAAGAGAAATGCAAGTAATGGCCTTTTTAAAAATTCTCATTACAAACTCTGTCTTTCTGAAGCAATATCAGAATTTTAATGACTCATATATTCTGTGAAAGAGCATAATGAACACTACCTCTCTGACACTTTCAATGTTCTGTAATTTGATTTGTTGGCAATTCCTGTTCTCTCCTGTTTACAACCTGCAGGAAAGGGGTGAAATATCTAGCCAGTCAAAATAGAGAATATTTATAAGACTCAACTTTATGGATTCATTTTAACTCTCCAGTAAAGTGGAGAGCTTTACCTTATTATATATCTTGAAAAAACAATATGCACATACCCAAGCAATAGCAATTTTTCTGAGAGCAGCCATATTATGAGTTTAAATAGCTTCAGGAGAGAACGTAGCCATATGTTTAGCAAGTCTCCCAAAAGTTGAAATTCTTCTGCTTAATAAAGTAGACACATGAATGCTAACCCTCTTTCTTGGTACAGAGTCAAGATGGATTTTTAAATTTGCAGTTTTTATCTCCTGTCTCAAGGACATGAAGAGAGAACAAGGTGATGTTCCCAGGCTGTGGACTGACTAGCTGACACGGGAAGGGTGCCCAGTCGCATGGCAGAGGGACCAGTCCATCTCATTTCCAAAGTGTTTCGGTGTGCTGTCACCCGCACTCCCTCCTTGACAGTGTGGTTCCGTTGCCAGGATGACCCTGCTGTCCCCCAGATAATGATTAACAGCTACTCCTTTCATGGTAAATGATGCTCCCTATATAAATCAAACCTGATTTCTGTTTGGTTACGATAGCTGGAACTTGTCCCTTCCATCAGTTATCTCAGCTATACCCAACATGATCCTTGGCACTGCCAGAAAATGAGGGAGACCTTTGTTAAATGTTGCCCGAATTAGAATTGTTAATAAGGTCTTGTGAAATTAACATTTTAGGGTTCTTAATTCACTTTTTAAATGGATTAAACAGAAAAGCTTCTGATTTTATAACAAACACACCCAGAATATCTCCATATGTTTATTGTCTAAGCTTTTAGCAGATAAACAGACACATATCACAGGAAGTTTATAGCCACTGTGTGTGACACAATTATTATCTCAGTACTACTGCTCATGCTGCATGTGCAGCAGCAATTGCAAAGCCCTCTAGTCTCTCCACCGAGCAGAAAGCAGCAACATGAGGTTTCCTCAACATCAAACCTAGTTCTGAACTGGAAAAACAAAAAGAAATAGAAATTGCTGGGAAGGGTGGCTTAGTCTCTTTCCTCCAGTGTTCTCTGTTGCAAATGCTGATTTGTGCCTAATTTGATACTGACTCCTCTCTACTAGTACATAGTGATATTCACCTATCTACACTTCACCTATTGGATAGAAATAAATCTTTATTGAAAAGCATATTTTCTTTCATCTGTATTCAGTCCTCTTAAATAAAGCCATTCTTGACATTTCAGATTTGCACTACAAAAACTTTGATACGAAAAGCTTTTTTATGGTCTGTTCTCTTGGACTAAATATAATTTTTAAAACTAAGTGACTTTTCTTTATATTTGACATGCTTAGGAAACAATTAGAATCTTCCTTTATAAATCTTAATAGTGGTTTTAAACCATTTCTTAATGCTCTCTCTGAATTACACAACACTTTAAACACCCAAACATTTTAAAATTATCTTTGTAATGTTTTTTAAATTGTTTAAAACAACAACAACAAAAAAAACTCAGCAAGGAATAAGATGCAAGCACGAGCATTAACAATGAAATCCCATTGATACATTTAATCTACACAAAAAATTAATGCAAGATGAATGGTGAACACTGAATAAATTGCTTTTTCCACAGAGACTTCCATGTCATGCTTCTGGCTGATGACAGAAGTCTATTAACAAAATTAAGTAACAACCTAGTAAGTACATGAAATATTAATGTATTGGGCAATAAAAGAAAACAGCTTTCAAATAAAACAAAAATACTTCACCTATGGTGAACATGAGAATGGTGAACCTGATGCAATGGTTTAAACAGAAAAGCTCATAACTTTTCTGGCATTCACATTAAAAAATATATAAATAAATCTCTTAATTGTATTTTGTTCAATGTACACAAATAACTAAACGGCATTCTCTTAAAATCCACTCATTTAATCCCATTTTAAGAATTAAAAGATAAATGCTTGATTGATAAATTCTACTACTCTCGAAGCACTTCTGTAAATTACAATAATCGTCAAAATTGTCCTCAGGATACATTTCAAGTTTTCTGAGCTGTTTGCTTAGTATGTGTATGACATACTAGGGCCCACGGAAATTTAGTACAACTCAAAACCAGTTAAAGAATTCAGAATAGGAGGGGGCCTCTTCATCTGTTTCCCACAAAAATAAATAAATATGTAAGCAAGCAAGCATCCGTCACAGTAAATTTCCAGCATTTGTGTGCTCTGCTTTTGTAGTACTCATCAGCTTGACAGCAAAGAAAGGAAAACTGCCTAGATACTCAGCTTCCACAGCACCTTTGGTTCTATTTGATGGAGAGGAGCTCCAGTCACAATACTTTTCAGTGCCAAAATCTTTATTTTAGAGTCATTCTGCCCTACTTACCTGGCATCTGTTGTGCCTCTACCCCTAGAACACATCCTTTTCTTATAACCTCTCATACTTTAACTGTTCCTGCTTTTCCATGGCAGGGTGTGCACTTTCAAAGTGCTAATTACTCTGAAATGCCTCCCTATATGGGCCCTCCTAGCATACAAGAAGTGAGCTTCTGAGCAGGGTAGGTTATGTAGCACACGTTAAAGTGAAGCACCATACTATTTGAAGAATACTAAAAAGTGTTTATATACAGAATTCATGCTGGTTTACTACCTTCTATCTGGGCTTGCCTTTTGAGTCCTTGAAATGCCAGCCAAATCCAGGGAAGATTGCATCCATTTACTGACTCATTATTTGGGGTTTTGGAGGCTACTCGTAGGGAAGCAATATATGAACAAAAATTTTGCATCATCATAAACTTCTGGCAAATCTCACAGAGGAATCTGCATTGAAACAGCAAGCTGAAAAACCTGAAACAGCACGGGAAAGCACAGCTGTGATTCCAATAATTTGAAAAGAATTTGAAGGTATGACAATCATCTCCCTGTTTATTTCACAGGTAAATATGCATGTAGAGTGGGATTAAACTGTTTAGAACGGCTTGAAAACAACAGATCTGCTTGATTTTCCACATACTAACTCTAATATATACAAACCTTAAAGGAACAAGAAACCTGACAAACCCTGTCAGAAATGCAGACAAACCCCGTAACATCCCATCCACATATGAATCCCAGATTTTCGTTTGCTAGACCCATGTGACTGAAATGGCCTCTCTCCTGACCTCAGGCTCCTAAACCAAATACTTTCCTGAAAGAGCAGCAGTCACTATCTGAAAGCTGAGAGCAGCCACGGAAGTTCAGGAGAGGAGCAGGTGAAGGTGAGGAGGAGGAGGAGGAGGAGGAGGAGCAGGGAGCACATGCACAAGGTTACCAGCCAACTGCAGGGGGAAATATTACTGTCCCTCAGCAGGAGGAACGTCCAAATCCCTGAGAGAAAGGAAAAGAATTAGCTCTTTAGAGGGGATGAGGAAGATTCATGCTAAGACAGGAAGAATTGCTAGGCAGGAAAAAAATCTCATCTTTGATAGAATGTAACATACGAATCTTCCACTAAACAGAAGCATCCACTAAAACTATAGAATAGTCCATTACTATGACCAGCAAGTTTCTTTTGGAAAGATTTCCCCGATTGTGAATATATTCTTCTAAAGCTGACCTATAGAAGCAGAGTTTGTTAAAATGTATACTTAAAATACGGAAATCTTGCAAAAAAAAAAACCCAAACATTTACCAATATTACATATGCCCTGTTTTTTAAAAAACAAATCCTAGCTAAGGTCTTACTTCACGTCAATAGTAATGTAACGCAAAAAAGAAAAACTACGAGATATGGAAATCATTATGACTTGAACTCATAATACAGTTGTCTTCCACATGTGTTTTAAAGCAAGCTTGCAAGTGGAAAGCATTACAACCCTCATGGATATGCTCAAGGATACTGCTGCAAGAATATTCTGGTTGTTTATTGGTTTGGGGTTCTTTCCCCATAATTTTTGATACAGTTTCCTTTTTCCTTTTTGGAAGACTACTGCAAGATGGTTTTCTAACATACAGTGAGAATGCAGGTACACCTCTCAACAGCTTCCAGGAGCAACATTCCACCACGGTTTAGTCATACATGTTTCTCTTAACATATCGATACATAGTAATAAAGTGTTTAAAAGATTATTTTATTTCCCATATTTCTGGGTTTCATCCTCATCTGAGCAGAAGCTGCTCCTGGTGAATAATTATAAGCTTATCAACCAGAGAATGACAGACAGCAGATTTTTATTCTGTCAAAGGAGAAGAGCCAAGCTGTTACTGTGGGTTATTATATAAAACCCTTAGTTTTGATACTGTGATTAAAATGTCAATTTTCTTAAAGAGCCATCAGATAGATCTGATTAAATTTGCATAGCGTAAGTATGAAAACTAAAATGACTTGAACTTGAGAAAAACTATGCTTGAAAGCACAGACACATCATTTGCACAAGTGCCTCAACAACAAATCCTTTAAAGCCATGATTGTCAGACTATCAGTGTGGCATTTCCGCAACATCCCCATGCGCTCCAGCAGCCCAAGCAAGAACACCATTGTGCCAAAACAGCCTTCAGAAACTAGATACCCCCGCAGAAGGACAGAATGGATGTAACAGTCAAATCAATGAGAATTACAATCCATAATTCTCTAATGTACACTATATAACACAAGGGGCACTTCATACAGACAGCAATGGTGCTATGCAAGTAAATCTCAGAAGAAAGAGAAGGCTTTAAAGTCAAGACAAGAGCCTGAATGAAAATTGCTGGTCTATTAAAGAAACACGTTAGAGACAGAAATGGCAAGTAAATCCAGCACTGCCTAGTTAGGGGCAGACGAACCTAATAGATAGAGACAGCAGCGACATGCTGCAGGGTGAGCAGAGCAAAGAGCACTTGGTCCTTGCATTCATGGTCTAGATCTGATCAGGGGACCGAGGTCCCGGTCCAGTCATAACCCCGGCAGAGGAGAGATGGCCCCAACCGAGGCTGAGCACACGAGGCTGGAGACAACCTTCTCTTCTCAAAAGGGTACATCTTTTCATTGCTGAAATGAAAATGACAGTGTCATGAAACAAAGAGGACAGCTCAAATAATCATGTGGGTAGACTTTGATCCCTGTTTTGACAGCTGGCTGAATCCAGCCCTCCCTCAAGGGTGCAGCACCCAAACTTATATTGTAGAAGATCATTGCAAGATAAAAAAGTAAATTAAATGCAACGGATGTTCAGGTTAAAAGGAGAGAACCCTCCCCTTTCCATTTTACACTATCAAGTTTAGGAAACATTCCAAAATTCAGAACTCTGTATGACAACACAACACAGCAAACCATTAAGAAACGAAAGTGTCTTAGTGACTGGGTGCTTTTGATGACCAATGGGATAAGTATAGGCAAATAAACACATATTGAAAAATCCATAAAATTTGCTCTTTTCAATAGTTAAAAGACTACTTGAAAACACTTATTTTCGTTTGTCATGAAAAAAAAAGTGCATATATACAAAGATACTAGTTTCAGTTCAAAATGAAGCAACATTACACACTTACTGGCAGGGAAAAAAATGCTTTCCCCTTGGAGCTCAAGAACTGATATCCTAGATCCATTAAAATTCAGCAGATATTTGTGATGTGTTAAAGAAGTAATTGAAAATAAATATTATACTTATGTGAAATTGCAAACCACTTCACACTATTAATTACTTCAGCAAGCTGCGTATTTTTATACTTGTAATCACTCATGGAGATAAGATTACTGCTACAGTAGACTCCAAATAAATATACATTCCAAAACCTGTTTTAAAAAAAAAAAAACAACGAAAAAAAAACCAAAACACTCAAACTAAACCAAACACGTTTTCCCAAAACATCTTGAAGACATTGATTTGTGTCCATGCTTGCTGAGAATTCCTGTCCCTCATAGCCCTGTAATGATGATCTAGAGCAGCCATTCACAAATCATAAATGACCCATCCATAATCGCCCCTTACGGCTAAGAGCTCATAAAAGGTTTAACTTCATTATGTAACCAATGTTTCCTGTATGATAGAATGACAGAGCAGTTCTGAATAGAAGGGACCTCCCTGGAGCTCCCGTGGTCCAAGACCCTGCTCAGAGCAGGTTTAATTAGATCAGGTTGCTCAGGGACTTGATCACCAGGTAGCCTGGAGGAAAAAGGAAAAGAAAAGCGTTTCCCTAAACTTCTGGGATTTGTAAGGAATAAGAGTAATTTACCACGCAGGGAAACCGATTAAAAGCTATAAAAGAACACTGGAAAATGGTTTTATTTAAAACAACAACAACAAACAAACAAGAAAAATAAGTAACTGCAAGAATGCAATGAGTAGCAATATTCTTTAAATATGGCACATATAACAGGACAATTTCATTATAGCATGATTAAAATGGGCCACTATCAAACGAAGTTTCCCTGTTATTTATTAAAGATAGCCACCCTTTTCTCGGAACTGCGTAAAACAAAAATGAGCACCTCAGGGATGGAGTCTCGCTGGGTTTTGCAAGAGTATTTTCCTTTAAATATGAAGAGAATAACATCTTCAGGTCTATTTAAGAAGACAAAAAAGCAAGATTTTACGAACTTGAGTGACCAACATTTTTATACATTTACACAGCCCCCAGCACATGAAATCTTTAACTTAAGATTACAGATAATATGGCTAAAAGCAACTTCACAACCTTTGCAATCAGGGCCTGATTGACACTGAAAGTGTTCTTGGAAGTAAAAAGACAAGTTTCTTCAAAGTTACTACGATTTATGGGCTAAGAGATTTGGTTGGCTTTGGACAACTTTTGTAGCATGGTTTGTAAAAATTATATATTTTGACTCAGTAAGCTCAAATCAAAGTATGAATTTTGATGTCTCTTTAGACCAGAGGCCAGAGTAGAACATACGAAGATTTCAACTGATTTTTAATCTACAAATTTATAAATGGATTTCATTAATCCAACTTTTTTTTCCACCAGACTTGCCCTCCCTAACAGCAACTCAGCAGATTCTCCAACTACTCATTTTTTATAGCACTTTGATGATGAAGTGTTTACATTTACGTGTTAACCTCATTTAATGTTTATAAATCTCAAACTGCTTAGCTATCGTGTAGCTATTTTTCTATTTGAAAGAGGGGGAAAAAAAAAATCATTTACTTGACTATGGTTACCATGATAACAACTGACTCTGGAAAAAAGCGGGGGAGAGGGGGGGAGAAAAGAGAGAGAGAGAAAGAAAGCCAATATTTTCAAATAAAAAGAACAACCCAGGAGCCCTGGAAAAAGTACCAAGTACCAGATAAATTAGAATTAAATAATTAAAATTGGCAACATGGAGCAGGATATTTCAGTCTTCTCAGAGCCTCTGCTGAATGTAAATCAGGAGATGCAGACGCAGAAAAACATAAAGCTGGATTTCATTAAATCTATAAGTGTGCTGCTATGGATCAATTTCTTTTCTCAGTTTCTAATCTCCTAAAATAACATATCTTTAATGATCTAAAGACCTCAATACCACATTCTTAATACAGGACATGGAGGTACGCGGAATATTCTTTTTCACTTCTGAGCAGATTCATTGTCTCCTGGGAAAGCAGTTCTACATCTATCCCTCCGATTTCTCATGCCAGTCACAAAGTGGTGCCCTATACATTCTCCAAGGTCTTCATAAAAAGTGCAGAAAACAAGCTGCTGTTACTTGCCTTTTAGCTTGATTATTCTGCAGCTCTTTTAGCTCTGTAACTCAAGTGAAGAGATTTTCAGAATATGTAAAACTTTTATCCTTTCAAATGTCTGACACGTTAGCATTGTCTTAGCTGCAATATTCAACTAATACTTCCATGTCCATCTGGCTTTTTAGCCAGCTAAGCAAGCTTTCAGCTTTGACCCTAAAATTTAAAACTACATCCACTGTTTGTCTGTGTTTCCCTGCTAAATAAAGTAACATCCTCTATGGGAGGTGAAAAAGAATGTGACACCTGTTTTACCGTTTCGGTAACAACTTCGCATATGGTTGATGCCAACATTTTTTATGCTGTCCAGTGACCTAAGTTTCTGTCCATTATCTTCATTAGCAGCTTTTTTTTTAAGAAAATGAATTCTTCAACAGGGAAAATGAGAATGAGTTTTCTTTTGTTATTGAAGTTAATCATATGTGCAAATTTTTCTATGTCTTAAATTCACTGAAAGTTCTGTTGTAATTTTCAGAGAATTAAACGTTATGAGAAAAGAAAATATTAATGTCTGCACAGAGAAGTCCTTTATAGATGGGATTCTATGAAAAATGGGCTTTGTAGTAGCTCTGACAAAAAAAGCCAAAACCCCAGTTGTTTCAGACCACAGATTGTACAATAATTGTTTTGAACAATTATTATTACATGCCTTGACAAGAAGTAAAAGATGAGGTGCTTATCCTGGGCATTGCATCAATAACCATCACCTTTCCTCAAAGCACCACAGCAGCATTTTCTATCCCTATTTACATATCTATGTCAGATATAGTAACAACTAACAACAATACACTAATATTGCAAAGCATACTAAAATCAATGCCCAAGTTCCATTTTGGGGAAAGACACCTGCAGGTTCATTTATACTTGTATAAATTATGTTATAAACCAACCATAAGTAATCTTCTTTCAGTGTCAATAAACTTTGCTAAATGATGCTTTGATCTTCTAAGATGTTGGTAATATAAAATTATATAAACTACATTTGAAGTGCTAGTGTCCTTTCATTGTTTCCTATTAATATTAACACTGGCTACCAATGACAAGAGAGTGTGAGAAGAAGGAAAAACAAACTACAGAGAGCTCTCCTAACATCAGCAAATATTAAAACATCAGAACATTTTCTTTTTTTTTAATTTGTTCTGGGTTTTAATGACATTACTAATTTAGAAATTCCCACTGAAATGTATTTTCATTAAATTATTATCCAATTTCGGAAGTCGGAACTTAAATCAATAGGGCAGAAACCGAAGTCTGAAATACTGTCATATATCAACCCACAGATGTTTTGACTCAAGCTCTGCCAGTTTTTATAGAAGTCACGTATTTCTGAGAATCTGAGTCCAGTCTCTGCCTTCAGACTCGGGATTCTGGAGAGCAATGTGACTGCTGAGTCCCCAGCCACGTTCACCCCGTCTGTGCTCAGCCGATACTCACCGCCCAGCAGCATTCCTGTGCAGGTTAAGCTCAGAGAGGAACAACAGGCACAGAGCAAACAGGGATAAATTTCTCACTAGTGACATAAGGATAAGTTTGTAAAGTTCCTACTGCTCCCAAATTTATCAGAGAAAACCAACCTGCATTTTTGGTTCTGTAAACAAAACAGGCTCTGTACTCTATATACTGATTATCCCCTGGAAGTTAACTCAAGTGTGACTTAGTTTCTCCATCCATAAAATGGATGCATTGTATCATAGGTCACAGGTGGAGACAGACCTAATGGACCACCTGATAAATGACAAATAAGAAAGCTGTGGCTCAAAGATGGATAGGAGGGTAGACAGAAAATAGTTGAGGATATGACAATACTGAAGATTTTATAGGAGTTCTGTACCTCGTCTGTGAGGCTCCAGCAAAACACACACTAGGAAAGGCAGGACATGGAAAAAGTGGAAGTCCAATGCCTAATATTTTTTTTTGTACCTACTATGTATCATACGTATCTCATCACATATACCTATCCATGCGAGTGCAATTCCTCCATTTCTGTCTCTAGCCTGAAACCATGGTTCGAGTAACCGCAGTGTTTTTACATGTCATTCTCCAGAGAGCAGAAGAGATTCCAGTTAGAGGTTCCTGCATCTTCCTTATTCATTTTGAAAGACTTTCCAGTAGGACCAAACCTATTACTTTTGCAGAGTTCCCAGTACTTCTTGACTTCCAGACCCAGGTAACAACCACAGTTCTGGGTAATGACTCCATCTGGAATGAAAACTGTTCCGAGCTTGAGACTTCAGAGAAATGAAGGATCTTAAAAAGGAAGCATACTGCTTTAAATATACTCTAGAGAAGTATTTTAAACAATTATTTTGTGAGAGCACCCTACTACATGGGAAATCTAGCTCAAAAAGCACAGGGACAGCATCATCAGTGTCCTAAACCATGTTCCCACAATTTGCTGCTCTCATTCAGGAACACTCACTTCAGTAAGAACGAGGTAGGGCTGAAATACGGGACGCTACCTCCGATTGAACACCAGCTCTTGACATGGCAGGCAAGGGGTCTGCCCCCGGGCAGCAGCAGTGGTGTTTGAAAGACAGGTTCTACTGAGTGAATCAGATCCAAAAGGGCACTCAATAGTGATGTGCAAAGTGATATTTCTCAATCAGGTTTAAACCAGTAATCTACTATCAATCCCAGCTACTCACAGCTTTAGTGTTCCACAGTGACACACCCTCCTTCACTTGCCTCGGCATCTAGAAAGTGACAGGTTTTGTAGTATTTTCTGTTAATTGCATGAAAATCATTAATTATTCCTTAACATTTCCCCTGAGACTGGTAATTTTCAGGTGCCAACTAATAAATGAATCATTCTGGTAAGCTGAAACACCTCAATTCTTTGCTTGAACTTGGACAGCTCAGCATTATCACTGATACACAAGAAAGCCCTGTAAAATCTCAACAAGGTGGCAAACAGCAATCATATATCAGAAAGATGCATACTCAGCTATGTAGCTGAGTCACACAATGAGGAAGTTCCAGTTATTTGTACTTCCTCTAGAATATTCTACACAGACTGACTGCAGTACTGGTTAAATTACCACTGATTTATGTATCCCCATGTTGGGTACATATAATGCAGAGACACTTAAATTTCAACTATCTTGTCTAAAATCACACGAACACATCATATTTTTTTTTTTTCTCTAGCAGCACACGCATCCAGCAGGGACACAGCAGAGAAGAACGACCCATATCACCACAAGGAACACTAAGCATTTGGTTGCAGAAGTGATTTCAGGGAGATCTGTTCAATAAAGGAGCAGCGTGCTCTTATCGTGTGCTCCCGTGGTACAAGTGAAGGGAACTGACATATCAACTGCACACAGACCACATTTCCAGCTGAAGCACCGTGCTCCCTGCTTCTGCTATTGATTCATCACTTTTAAAACAATCTACATAAAGAAACAGAAGGTTCTGCTTAATGCAGTACGACAGGGTAACATGTTTGTTCTGTACCAGTGCAATACAGTCCTGACAGATAGTAACGAACTAAGGGATGAATGTTGCACGGTTTGTATGTATTTCTTTTCATGGTAAAGGGCACGGATTTTATTTGTTTCATGCTGTTTACCACCGAAAACCAAAATTTAAAATAACCAGCAACATCAATGGTAAGATGTATGCTCCAACGACAAAAAACAGCAGAAACACATATAATGGATTATAGATGAAGAGCTAATTCTGTCACTTTACCTCACCTATCCTTACCCTATTTTATATAAAGAAAATGCATTTTAAAATTACCAACACAATTTAAACTAACTATACCAGATACCCCCACAGCTTTCAATCCAGAAGTTATCCTGTAGATTCTTTTGATGTCATTTGTCAGGCACACTGCCTCAAGATAAGATTAAAAATGGCATAAAAATGTTAAGTTTTCATTAAAAAATTCAAATTAACACTAAGCACAACTAAAAATTTTTAGCCATTACAGTTACACTCGCCTACAAAATAGTGAAGTGTAACACACACTGTAATAGATTTTTAATTATACCTGAAAAAGATGTTTTTATTCCCCTTTACCTGATAGGTCACACAGTGACAGAATAGTGAAGAACAGAAAAAGACACATGCATCTTCAATACATACTTAAAATATTAATTGTAAAGCACAGCATATTTGGCAACTCCTTCACTGCTACTTCCACTCAAGTGTAAAACAACATTACTGTGAATTCTGATGTGCCACAGTCTTTCCACCTAAGGCAATGATCTTATACCTCATTAGCTAAGTAGGTCTGAGCGGGATCAGAACTGCAAATGTGCAAAGGGGTCAAGATTCAAACCTGAAGGATACTTGTACGTGAGAAGAATTCAAACACACCAATGTAGCATTAATCTGAACATCTCTAATCCCCTCATTAGATAAAGGACCTGCACTTTCCTTCATACACCAGAGTGAGCACCATGTTGAGACTGTTCCCTCAAGACCTTCCAGAGAGCAATTGCTCTGGTTTTTATTTTTTGGTCTATTTAACATGATTTTACTTGATACATACATACATTGATTTTACATATTGTTTGTACGCTCAAAAGCATTATATCCCTTTTTTTCTGCTATGCTGGGTGACAAAATTAAGCAAATGATGCAAAGGCAAAGGTGTAAATCAGCAGGACTTGAAATTCTCACAGAATACTACAAATTAGACAAGACTTCCCCTCCACTACTGCAATCAGATTATCACGAGTTAACCGCCAGCTGTTTCTGTATCAGCTTTACTATGATTTTGTCCAGAATGGCTACCACTTCACCTCACCTATCCTTATCCTAGTCCTCACTTTATGGTTTCAGAATATTAGTAGTCATTCACAAGACTTTTTGAAACTATGCAGGATCCCTTAATTAAAACAAACAAACAAACAACAACAACAACAAAAAGCAAAACCAAAAAAACCCTGCACTAGTCATTCAGAAAGCTCCTTATCCAGGGATGGAATATGCTTTTTTGGCATAAGATACCTATACCTGAAGTTCAAAATTTTCAAATTTATACCAAATTATTCAACACATTAGTTAGTTACTTGTAAAAATCAAGAGTATTTAATTATCTCTGTATGGTATACAGTTTTTCCTCTTCTTCTCAAGTATTTTTGAAAAATTATATTTTTAGCCTTGCTTCCACTGTTCTTTACCAAACCTAGCTATGATGAAACCTATGCCATTTTTAGAATTTCATTACTGCTAAATAGTTTTTAAAGGAAACTACAATAATATATATTTGTTCTTCTTTAGTTACTCTGATATAATTTAGCACTTGCCCATCTCCTAACATGCAGTACTCTCAGCTTTTCCATTTTTATCTATTTATTGTTCATCCTTATTACTCCCTTGTTGATTAACTTCCCTTTATAATCACTTTCTTTTTTTTTTTAAAATCCAAAGAAGTTCTCTTTCATGACTAATGAGTTGTATTCTTTGGGATCTAGTGAATCAGACTTGCACAGTTCCCAATTATCACTGGTATTCTCAGGTTTCAGTATTACCTCCCACTGCATTTGCTCCTAACTGCTTTCAATTTCACATACGTATATTTATATATTAAACTGGCAAGCATGCCATGTTTTCTCTGTAACATTGACTACACTGTGTTTTTACATAGCAAACAAAATTATCATAATCACTTTTAGTTCAGTGATCAGTGACTTAGATTAACAGTAGCACAGCAGAATGAGGGTGTTCTATGTAATCTAAGGTAGCTGTAATAGGTTGCATAAAACACTAACTAAAGAATTCATAAGATGTTATTACGTGCGACAACATGAGTCCTTTCCTCATTCCCAAAAGGGCTAAACAAAGAGGAAACAGTATGTGAAGAAGTCTGGTACATTTATTCTACGTGTCTTCCAAGGCAGGACATAAGGGAGAGGAAAATCTTGTGGTCCACGAGGAATAACACCTCACATGAATGGCAGGCTGAGGAAACAAGGCTCCCTGGGAACCAGCTGCTGAGATGAACTAGAAACATCTTCTCACGTTTTGAGAACTGAGATATAAATATTCTCCTTGGATATTCCCCAAATACGACTGCATGCTCTAGGTCAAAAGAAGTTTGGATTCTTATCAAATAATTCTCTCAGCCTTATTATTCCTTCAATATTGAAAAAATATTGAAAAACAACAACAATAACAACCACCAAACCAATTAGACAGCAAAGTTTTACTACATGTACTTGTACACTTTCAGAAAGGTATGCTGATCTATTTCAAGAAACCCGTTTTTAATTTGCAAGGACGAAAAAAGTAATATTACTGAAGTAAGTTTCCTGAAGGTTTCTCTTAGGTTCTGTATTCCTCAGCTGTTAGATCCTGTTTTCCACGTGCTTGAAATATATGTTCTGCCAGCAGAGGCTGCCCCTCGGTAATGAAGAAAGCTAAATGTGTGTGCATGCATGTACGTTAGCAATCAATTAGTCAATTTTACAAACATTAACCTGAAAGGAATGGCTTATGCCATAATACCAAATCATTTACACACACTTAGGAGGATAAATATTCCCCTTCTAGGGCTAAGGCTTCTAAGTGTCTAAATCATTACTGAAAAGAAAATTGGGTACCCTTGAAAAATGTTACTGCATATACAGTAATAGTGTGTTTCCAAAAGTTGATAAAATAAGGATTTCATTATACAAGTACTTGTACATCAGTAACTTGCATGTAAGCTCTCTGCATAATTATATACAATACATAATATACATCGATAATACACAAGTATAATTGAATGCTTGTAATTATTTTCAGGATCAAAGCCCTTATTAAAAATTCAAATTAAAGCCTTATAATGGTAGTAGTCATGATGGACTTACATGCGGATATAATGAAATTAAGTCCTGTAATAAGTGGTATGTTTTGCATACACAATTAGATAATCTTAAAAATTATCAGTGTAGGGCTGACAACTGCTAAAACGAAAAAGATGAAAGTGTGGTGATACTACTAACATTTACTAGGAAAATAAGAAAAATAACAAAACTCCAGAAACAGTATTCCTCAGGCGACATGGTGAACCTACCAAATTACCGAAGTGATAGGAAGCCTGAAGGGATGGGATGGGTGGCTATCTCTGGGCTAATGACCTGAAACTAATCTCTGGGTAATGACCGGCATCAAGGGACTGCAATAAGAAGGAACATCAAGTCTTGCTGCCTCCGACCTGTGTTAGCATCAGCAAGGCTGAGCTCTTCCCAGGAAAGTAGAAAGATGAGCTACAGGATGCAGCCGTTCAGCAGCAGCAGCCATACAAGCACCTTTGGTGTCTTGGATTTTGAAAATCATATCAAGGGCAGAGAAACACCACCTCTGTACTGCCTGTTAATGCATTAAACACTGGTCATTAAAGAGCCACCCTTTGCTAGGTCTTCCAAAACTGCAGAGTGATGGGAGGTAAGGCAGCTGGAAAGCTGAATTCTCTACTAGAGTGACTAGTCACAGTGAAGAATTATTTGGAAAAGTATGAAAGCTTAAAAATATAAAAAGTTTACTCACTATACAAGTGCTTCTGATTTTTTAAAGGATTTACAGAAGTAACTAGCATCTTCCCTTCATTACCTACCAAAAGCGGAATAAAAAAATACAGCTATCTGGGGTGAAAGTCAAACTCTACCCCCATGACAAATCTGACGAGCTGTGTGATTAATTTCTTTAGAAGAAGTCATCTGTATTTACATTTCATTAGAAATAAATTATGAGCTCAAATGCCACCATTTTCAAAGGAGAAAAAAAAGTAAAAATATCAATTAGATATAGAATACAAATATTTACAGTTTAAACTCAATTACATTGTTTAGGGCAGACTTCTGAAGTACGATTCACAGCTCACATATGATGTCAAATAAAAACAATCAGCAAAAGTTTGAATTTACAACAGCTGAGAAACAATTTTATCAAAAGATGGTATCCAAAGATGCCATACTTCAGAGGATGCTCCATTCTGACTAAAGACTTGTTCATCAGAGTAGACTCAAAGACTAATTCAAACAATTCTCACTCCTGAGCAGAGACTGTTAATCTGGAACATCACACACAGCCATCACCTCTGCAACAAAATTTTTAAAAGGGTCTGAGACTAAAGTACAAACTTTGTTCCTCACATGTCCCTGTACATGTCACTGAAGGCTATTGGGAGTGTCACAGAAATCTACAGCAAAGCTTTAAAAAGAGTTTGAGATGGAAGCACAAACTTTTGCTCTTTACATGTATCCATCCCTACATGCTACTAGAAGTTACCAGTAGTATTGTTGAAATTTACAGATTATCTCAAAGTTGATAAACATTACTGAAACAGCCATCGCTGTTTGTTTGAAAGACTGCTGAGGATGAGTTTTGTACACCACCAAATACTAGGTTGGGTCCTATAACTGTAAGTCCTCCTCATTTTTAAATATCTATCTATGGCTGGGGGAATTGTTTCCAATTTGAACACTCATAGTTTGAGCCTCCACTCTTGCATAATGTTTTCACTTTGTCTACTACATCGAAGAATCCTCTGCCACAACACAAACCACAAAATTTGAACGGCAACAAGACAAGTCCCTTCCTCAGCTGCTTTAAAAACAAAACGTCTTAACAGAGACAAAATAAGAAACAGAAAATCAAGGTGATACCCTATGCAGTGGAGCAGGCTGGCAGCCGAGCTCTTACAGGCCTCCAGGCTATACCCTGCACTCTCTTCTTCAAGAAGAAACCATGCGGTGCTGTAGAGAGGACTTCCCCTGAGACTGAAACTTGCTACCTAAGATGTTTGATCTTCTTCCCCACATTCTGCGGGGTTTTCAATTTGGTGCTAAATCAAAAGATTTAACAGGAATTTTTGCTTCAATATGCTAGGTCAGCTTTAAGATCATTGAATAAATAGATGAACCTATGGCAACAGGAGTGTACTTACTAAAAAATATTTCCAGTGCAGAAGACTAATAAATATTCTCAACTGAGGAGTTACAGCCATTCTGCAAGGGAAGCTATACACAGCCTGAATTCAGCGTCATTAACTCCTGAAGGCGAAAATACACCAAAGCATGTGAGCTGTGGCATCACCGACGCACCACTCTCCCTGCTAAGAAGCTGGACTTTCGTGTCCTATTTAAATCACATGCTCTTAGGTTGCAGATCTCTGAGAGACTCATAGTGCTGCTAAATTTAAAGATCACTTCTGTAAGGAAGCTCCAGACATGTTGCTTTGTTGTCAGAGATAAAGTAACACTTCCCAAAATCTTATTGGGTTTTAAGTGAGACAGCAATGACACCTAGTTTGTGCTTAAAGCCAAATATTCTTGTCTTACTAATAACAGTAGGACACTGAATTGCTTTAAAAATAAAACTATTTTCAGCATTAACATGCTCTTAAAAGGTGTCTGCCATCAGCAGAGCCACAGGCGCAGTGACAACAGCAGAGAGATCTTCAGATGACATCAAAGAGTTTGGTGGTGCTGGATGCTCTGCGCAGGCCGGTGCTGCAGGCAGCACAACCGCTGGGGCATCCCCCAGCGGCAGGGGCCGGACCCCCGGGATGGATGAGAGCACCACGTTGCTCTTCCATGGTAGAAACTGAGTAACAATTTTGCAAACTGGTACTGTAAGAAGTTGTAGGAACACAGAAAAGAAACTACTCAAGCAAATACCACTAAAGATAAGGAAGATCTATGTTTAGATTTGTTTTCTGGCTTAGGAAAGATTAATATTCGCTTTTTTTGAAAGCAAAGCTTAAACACACTTAGAGCTACCATATGGGTATAACCAGTTTGCTTAAGAAGATTATATGTTCTTATTTGTTTAATTTTTTAAAGCATATATTAGAACATAAACTTATAAAGTAAACTGGGTCCACCATGGAAAATTGTTTCTGAACAATATACACATTCTAACTTGGATCTTAGGAATGTATGTTTGCTAGCTAGATTTGTTTAATTTTTTAAAGCATATATTAGAACATAAACTTATAAAGTAAACTGGGTCCACCATGGAAAATTGTTTCTGAACAATATACACATTCTAACTTGGATCTTAGGAATGTATGTTTGCTAGCTAGTTCCTGTTGTATTTCAAAGAGAATCCACCATTGGTATTAGGAAACAAATGAAAGTACAAATGAAATGGCATCATAAAACCTGTGAAAATAATTGTAAATTCCAACTCTATGTCAACAACAATTTGTCAGGTGCAGCATTGCTAACACACTACCAAAGGCATGGCAGGATGGGAAATGTTTCTTGTAACAACAGCAGCCTAGAGGCTTCTGTTTGCTTCTAAAGTTAAGCTCTTGATCATTATTACTTAAAGCAAAATTTTAGAAGTGTAAAATGGATTCTTTTTTGTAGTATAAAATGGCTTACTTTGTAGCTTCCTGTAATAGCTCACCTATGCATTAATTTCTCAAGTTTATTGAAACGGTGTCTAGATCATTTTCCCTGTAGCTTTTTCTTACATATGAAAAAACTAAGTGTGTATGTTCAGTGAATAATAAGTTTCTAACTAAAACTTTTTTATTTTTCTTAATCCTGCCTACTGCAGAGAAACAGCTCTGTACCTAGTTCCTGCAAAGAGAAGAGGGAAGAGGAAGACTTTTTATTGGACTCTTCTCAAACATACTGGATTTTTTTTCTCACCTTTAAAAAGTGACAGCACAAAATAAATAGATAAATAAATATATGCTTGTTTCTACATAAATGGTGAAAATATTGCAACTGAAAATTTGGATTATATTCTTTCTGTGTCACTAACTTTTAAAGGGAAGAGCAGTCCCCCAGTCAATATTCAACAGATATGACAGCTAAAGTTAAGAAGCAGAATCCTTAAATTAGATTACACCTGTGGGAATACTAACAGATGCAAAATTAGGGCCATAGCTTACTCATAAATAGTCCTGCATAACTGACAGTTACGTAGTTCTTTTCACTCCCATTAATCAATCTTTAAAAATAAAGCCATTTTACACCATGTTTGCTGTTTTTATGATGACATTCTAAATATGCTTTGGGATTCCCAGCAACTGATAGAGTTCAAGGTAACTACTTGTTTTAAGTTCAAATAATAGCAAAATGCAGAACAGACTAAGAAAAAACAAATACAGAAATTAATATAACTACAGTTTTACTTCACACATAGAGAGGGCAGGAAATGTGAGGAAAAGAGGGTGATTTTCTTCAGGCTCTATATATCTGGCTATTGATGAGCACATGTACTGTCCACTCACATGTGCCAGGAACTCTTCCCTTCACATTGTGCAAAGAGGGAACTACTGAAGAAGAATTTGAGGATTAATCAGTGTGTTAATTGAGGTTATCTAGATAATGATAGATGGCAACAACATATTAACCAAGCTACTATGGCAGCCAAACTCATCTGTTAAAACCAAAATGAATGGGTAAACAAACTTAAGTTCACTTTCTCATTGATTTTTATCCAGCTGCAGTGGACTATAAAAGAGCTATCAGGGAAAGCTATCCATTAGCTGTCAACTCAGACTGCCTTAAAAAGCAATTGCTAATCCTCCAATGATATCTCAACAAATCCTAATCTCTACAAATTGTTCTTGGAAGAAACATTAAACAAGTCATCAAATCAGGTCTTTAATGCTTCTTAGAGTTATTAAACCCATAACCCATTAGAGATCATACAAAGTACCAGAGCTTTTAAATCCAGTTTAAAATAAATCAACCACACGGATATTCTCACCAGCAGGTCTAAACTTTCCTGTGTTTTGTGTGCTGTGGAAAACAAACAAACCAACCAAGCCGAAACACACCACTACATACACAGGAAAACGGATCGTAACAATTTGAAAAAAAAGAAAGAAGTCCCTCTTAAGATTAATAAAAATTAAGAGACTACTATTGTGTTTCAATTTTGCTTCATAATATGGTCTCCTATTATAAAACAGTAAAAAATATGCTTATAAAGTGGTGGAGATAGGTTCATTAATATTTTAGTGCTCATATCATTCCAGATAAACAGTAAAACAAAAAGACATTATTCTTCTCACCTTGTTAAAATCTTGGTTGTCTCACCTAGAATTTTATGGAATGTAACCACTAAAATGGTTATGGCTAAACCAGTATGAAGTTGGTATAAATTAATAAAATTCTTTGATTCTATGATTCTAAGAATGACTTGGCATTTTAGGAAAAGCTAAAACAGTTATGAAGCTTGAAAAATATTAATTAATTTCATTGAGTATTATTTGGGGATTTTAATTTCATTAATACTGATATTTAATTTCATTGGATGTTAATTTCATTGAATAACTGTAAAACCATTAATGTCTCCCTCATATGGTGTTCAATGAAACAATAGTTTTTACTTCCCAGTGCCATAGAAGTAGTTCACTTGAAGCCTTTTGATTACAGTTCTGGTGAGAGCCAACAGGTAAAATTTACCAGTTGTAGATAACGATCAAACTCAAAGTTCTTCAGTTGGGACAAACAGAATGTATGGTGCTTAAGCAGAAATGACCAGCCGCACAGTAGAGAAGACACATGGCTACCATGAAAACAGAGAGATTAAAAAACAAACAAACAAACAAACAAAAAAAACCTGATCTCCAAAATAGAAAGTGACAAATATTAAAAAAAAACAAACCACCACACACAACCCCTTGCACTAGAAAAGTGACAAATACTTTGTTTAAAAAAATTGCAATGGTATAACTCAGGTGAATCAACGAGGTTAGAGAAGATAAAAAGAAAAGTTGGAGGCTACACACTGCTGTCCAAAGTGCATCCCATGGAAATAGCAACCTTATGTCAGAATAACTCTGAAAATAATATTTTTAGCCTGTAAAAAGCTACTTAATATAAAGGTTACAGAGCAAAATAACAAAACTTGGCATACAAACTGGTTGACCAAAATAATTTTTCAACAGGTAAACAATAATAGTCTACATTTATCAAAATAGATAAACATACGACTAGTATTCTCCATTTTCAGAGACTATTTTGGGCAAATTGTTGAAGATCCTTTTAAATTAGTATACTAAAGCTTACGATGTCATAGAACCCTTTACAAATCTGAAAATACAGTTTTAATTTGTGTCCACTATTTAGTGAAATACGTCAAGAAGTACGTACTTAAACTTTAGACCCAGTTTTGGTGTCTATTATAGGCAAACTGGATTTTCTCTCTGGTTAGGAAGTTAGTACAAAGCCATAAGTGGCCTGGGACAGGCCAATGTTTCCAGGAATGGAGACTGTATCCAGATGACATTTTAACAGCACTAGTTTATTTGAGTAACTGGAGCTAGATGTAGTAGGAATTGCTGTTTGTTCAGAAATATTTAACAGACTAGGACACCTGTTTAAACAGCTAATCCCGTACTTCCTATGCTACCATTTTAATGTTGTTCTAACTCATGACCACACAAGCAAGGGACTATTTTACTTGCTAGATGCTTACGCTGAGTTCTACAGAACCACTGTTAAGGATGTAGATGGCTTGTGGTGATATGTTTTATTTGCATGACCAAGAAAAGTGGTTAAATACAGGACGAAACAGAATTTAGCTGAATTGGTTCACCAGTGTACAGAAGTTTTACTGCATGTGGCCTCCAAAAAAACAAATGCATTAATACATATTGGAACATGTTATACGTGTGTAAATAAATTTTAAAAAAACACAACAAACTGATCCCACAAATATATTAAACAGAATATGCTGCTCCCTAATATGCAATAAAATGTTCTGGTTTTAACATTCTGTATTATCCTTTCAAATACAATATTGCTGTATCTTCTCCTAAATGTTGTGGAGTGTGAACAAAATCTAAAAGGCTTTTTCTTTAACATGGTGTTATTCCTCACTCAATTACCTGCTCAGGAGAAAAATAAAGCCACTACGAATTTACTGATCAAAACAAAGCTTTGTTGATACTCTAAGGAATAATGGCAACCTACTGTATTTCTTTTCTTAGCACATCAAAATATTCACTTAAATAGTGATTTCTGGAAAACAGCAAGAATATTAAATGCAGAAGTAGAAAGTGTCAAAAGGGTGCTAAATTATAGAAAGAAATACTCTGGGGAGTTTAAATTATTCCTTGGGAAGAAGAATCATAAAGCCCAGACAACTTATTTTTAAGTATAAAATGGACCCCTTTTAAAATGATGGAATGTTTTTGAAGACATCTGTCATTTGGAACACACATCCCCTCCACCCAAATGTAATATTACATTAGAATTTTATAGTAACTGATAATGACCTAAAGTAAAGAAAGCTTACTAAAAAATTACCTTAATAAACATTAAAAAAATGTAACCTTTTTCTCTGTTGAAGTTAGAGACACCCACAAATAGAGATTTCCAAAGTAAAAGTGTAGCAGTCTGTATATCCAAAAGAAGTTACATATAACCAAGAAGCAGTTACAGGTGAATTAAGACAGAAACCACCCCATACACTGAGGAGAGGAGAGGATGATTTAGTCTGCAGTCTCAGTGACGTTATTTAGTCCGCTGAAGACAAATCTGTAGTCAAAGCTGTAAACCCAATATATTGTAATGGAAAGGAAGTGCAGAAGTGGCAAAACATGGGAAACTACCAACGTGCCCTTGGCATTCTCTCCAAATGAGAATCTCGTCTTCTTAAGGAAGAAACCACCAGGAAACCGATCCTTCATCAGTCAGACTGCTCTGACTGCTGCTCGGTCAACAAATCATTCATGTAATTGGAGTTACAGCTCTCAGATGTCAGGCAGAGAGGTGCAAAAAAAACCCAGAAGTACCCACAGCCACCTGTGAACTGGCACAGAACATGAGGAATAAGGACTTGCTTATTGGAAGGGCTGACAACAGCAATGCATCTACTTGAGCACTAGGCAGTGCTTAGGAAAATGCCATGTTTATGCAGTACATTCATACCAAGAATGTAATTTAAGGAATCACAACATAGAATGTAGAAGATAGATCTATATTGCTATAAGAAAACATTAATTTCTGAGGGTCATTCTCAAATATTTTATCCCCATGTGTAACAAAATATGCTCTCAATGTGTAAAGAGAATATAAAAATTACTCAAATGCAATGATCGTGTGAAAACTCCAGTAGACAGGAACTTAAACATTGTCAAAGCAGAAAAAAAGTCTCCAAACTCTTCCTCATGAAACAAGGTAAAGACTCAGAGGAGAATGGATAACTTCACAAGTTTCTACCCAATGGATGCAAGTAAATACAGAAAATTCTACCCCACTGTGGCCACTTAAAAGATCACCAAACACAGTAAACAGGGGAAAATGTGATTGTGTTCTTATAGTCTATTATTTTGTTATTTCTAGCAGCAAATCTTCAGCACATTAAACAGTTGCTTCTTGGAACAGGAAGAAAGGATATTAGGCAATCAGTTTTGACACAGATCTCACAGAAAAACAGAAGCTGATTCAAAACATGATGACAGTATGATGCAGCTCAGTTATGAAAGCAAAGGGGGATGAGAAGGAAGAAAATAACCATTACAAATAATAGGTAAAGCTTTTCAAAAGTCTTGTGAGGCTGGGGGAGAGTCAGGGGGTGGGAAAGGAAATTAAATGGAAGTGGGAAAGCCCTAGAATATGAATATAAGAAGTTCAAATAACATTGTAATCTAGTCCAGGAAGGTATGGAATTTTTCCTCTCCCTGAAAGAGACAGAACACAGCAGGGGAAGACAGCAAGTTAAATGACAATACATCCTTTCAAAAATAAAATCTAGCGTGAGCAAATTATTCAGGAAACAAAGAGAATTTTAAAAGCTATTAGGTAAAGGCAATAAATAAGGCATTTAAGTGTATCGGTCACAGGAAGGCTATGAGAGAATCACATGTTCCACTAAAAGATCAGGCATCAATTATGGATACTGCAGATAAAATAAATTACGTCTGTGCATTGATCTTTACCACAGAACATGATGGAGAAACGTCTCCAACAAACTCCGTATTTCCAGTAGGAACCACTTATAGAGAAAATTAAGCACTTGCATAAAAGTAGCATCAGGAAAATGTTCTAGAAGATGACTTTCTAAAGCTCATTGCAAATTTCAGAGCATTTGCCAAAAAAAAAAAAAAAAAGATATATAATCCAATAAAAAAGACAACACTGGGAAAAAATGGATAATCACAAACAGATGCCAAACTACATCTTTGACACTCACAAACAAAGGCAGGCCAAGATATTCCAAATATTTATCTCTCCAAAGATTTTCAGAAGGTTTTTCTAGACTAGAAAAGACCCATAAGAATAATTCTCAAATTTAAGCAAGTTTTGAATGCAGGAGAATTATTCTCTGCTGAACTGGGAGGAAGTATCAAATTTATCTTTTGCCGTTTGCAGACTCTAACATGGCAAATGGCATAGAAACAGCAACTGAGGTGACACACATGCTACAGGGCAAGAAACAAACAAGTCACAAACAGCATCATTGGACTTCCATAGTAATTCACACAAGACATTCTTTTCTTATTAGGTACAATTTTAAAAGACAGGGCTGCCATTCATGATACATTTTTTGAAAGCTAGCATTTTGGATGAAATTATACTAAAAGGGAAATAAGAATGTTGTGAGGACTATTATGGTGAACATGATCTTCTGAAGCACTATTCTCTGTTCATTGAGACTCATGGCAGCTTTTCAACGATGTTCGGGAGTGGTGGAGCATAGTGCACTCACGTGGTGTTGATGACAGTGAACTGTTCAACTCAGAGTGCAGAGACGACATGGGCAAAACAATAGGTTCAGCTAGCTAGGACATCTTTCTGCTGGGGAAATCAAAAAGATTCACCAAAACGGCTCATGAAATGTGGAATTCTTTCTCTAGTTCATATTACTTCTTTCTCCTCAGTAGTGCCACCCATCCCACGGGAACCCCTGGGAGAAATACTACAGGATCCTGCTAGAGAGCACAACAGGAACTGATCCCAGACTGTAGCACCTGATTGTGGGCACAGTGCATCATCCCGGTGCAATTTCCTTCTTAGCTCTTCAATAATTCACCTACTGGCAGGAGTTTTATCATAATAAATTAGGCCTATGAAAAAGCATACTAAATATTCACAACACATACAGTTCACAGAATCACAGAATCACAGAATGTTAGGGATTGGAAGGGAACTCAAAAGATCATCTAGTCCAATCCCCCTGCCAAAGCAGGACACCTAGGTGAGGTTACACAGGAAGGTGTCCAGGCGGGTTTTGAATGTCTCCAGAGAAGGAGACTCCACGACCTCCCTGGGCAGCCTGTTCCAGTGTTCCGTCACCCTCACTGAGAAGAAGTTTCTTCTCAAATTTAAGCGGAACCTCTTGTGTTCCAGCTTGAACCCATTACCCCTTGTCCTATCATTGTTTGCCACCGAGAAGAGCCTGGCTCCATCCTCGTGACACTCACCCTTTACATATTTATAAACACTAATAAGGTCACCCCTCAGTCTCCTCTTCTCCAAACTAAAGAGACCCAGCTCCCTCAGCCTTTCCTCGTAAGGGAGATGCTCCACTCCCTTAATCATCTTAGTTGCCCTACGCTGGACTCTCTCCAGCAGTTCCCTGTCCTTCTTGAACTGAGGGGCCCAGAACTGGACACAATATTCCAGATGTGGTCTCACCAGGGCAGAGTAGAGGGGAAGGAGGACCTCTCTCGATCTACTAACCACCCCCCTTCTAATACACCCCAGGATGCCATTGGCCTTCTTGGCCGCATGAGCACAGTGCTGGCTCATGGTCATCCTGCTGTCCACCAGGACCCCCAGGTCCCTTTCCCCTACACTGCTTTCTAACAGGTCATTCCCCAACCTATACTGGAACCTGGGGTTGTTCCTGCCCAGATGCAGGACCCTACACTTTCCCTTGTTATATTTCATCAAATTGTTCCCTGCCCAACTCTCCAGCCTGTCCAGGTCTCTCTGGATGGCAGCACAGCCCTCTGGCGTGTCAGCCACTCCTCCCAGTTTAGTGTCATCAGCAAACTTGCTGATAGTACACTCAATTCCCTCATCTAAATCGTTAATGAATATATTGAATAATATTGGCCCCAATACCGATCCTTGAGGCACTCCACTAGTTACCGGCCTCCAACTGGACCCTGCCCCATTGACTACGACTCTCTGACTTCTCTGATTCAGCCAGTTCCCAGTCCACCTCACTACCCAATCGTCCAGTCCACACTTCCTCAGCTTAGCCATCAGGATGCTGTGGGAGACCATGTGATTTAAAAAAAAAAAAATTAGGTGTGTTTACAAAATAATATAAAAAAAAAAAAATCACACTTTCTGTGATGCATTTCACACCAACTATGCATACTAGTTACACAATCAACTGTTTGTCTCTATGATAAGTCAGTCATTTGGTAGCATTTCACATGGCTTTCAGAGAACTATGTGGTTTTGTTTGTTGGTTTGGTTTTGTTTTTCTTGGTTTTGGGTTTTCTTTTTTTCTTTTTTTTTCTTCTGAACTGTTTGATAAGGAGGTTGAGACTTCTAACTTTTATAATGTAAATTCTTATTAAGCACTGACCTTGAAACCTCTGGAAGTTCAGCTCTTATAGAACTGTTTCAACCTGAAGCTATGAAACTGTTTGACTTCACTTTCTGAAGAACAGACATTTTTTCTTGAATGGAGACTTCTGAAGGGATATTCTAACCACCCACACCTCTTACATGAAGCTCACCAAAAAATACTAAATGCAAGCAGAATTGTTTGGGACACAAGCAGTTTACCTACGCAAGCCATGGGTTTCATATTAGAGTAAATATTGGGTCAAAACAGTCACTGAGGAGGTATTTGATTCTCCACGATTAGTGCAGTGGTTGTTTGGATTATAAATGTTGTCTTGATTTACAAAATGGGTATTACCTTACTTCAATGGTTTATCTCTAACTTTTTTTTTTTAACATACTTTATCTTTTTAAGACCTGAAGTTTACAGTCCAGCTTTCTTTACAAATGACAAACTTGCAGACCATCAATAAAATTCCAAGGCAAGGCAACCACTTCAAACCGAGATCCCCACGAAAATAATTTACTTGTTACTAATGCTTATCTGACTACCAACTGAGCACCCTGCCACAGGGTCACAACTGAAATATGTCGAAAGGAAGGTGGCTACTACTTGGAAAGATTTAACTTTTATGTTAATTTTAAAGTAAAACCATGTGAAACCACAAACTTTAGAGCTTTGATGTTCACGTAATAAGATTATGATATAAGAGTTACAAACCAAGAGTAGTAAAACCACTAAGAGTAATGCAGAATATCAAAACCCTGTCAAAATCCTTCTACACAGATACCAGTCACCATTCAGTAAAACGGGTATTCTAGTTAGGCACAACTGTACCAGACTGAGAGAATTTGATTATGTCGCATATCAGGCCTCTTGCAGAGCTTCCACCGTCATCAGTAGTAACCAATGAAGACCCACAGGCTTAATCCACTACTATTAAAGTTAAAAGAGTTTTAGTCCTGTTTCAGCAGGGACAGGATCAGTTTGCAGACAGAGTACTACCTGTAGTCAGCCCTGTGATTGCCTGGGAAAAAGACATCCCACCTTAGGTGGTGCACACCATACACTCCGGTCATAAATAGGATGCCAAGCCCAAGCTGGCTGTTACTAGCACAGATCCATTCATTTATTATTCCTCATTTTCAATCCATTTAATTATTCTATTTGCAACCAAAATACTCCCAGCTCTCCATTCCAAACAGCAGATTATGCCACTTAATGGCAATTAAATCTCCAAAAGGCATTCAAAAGGCTATTACCAAAACGTATTTTCAAGCGTCAGAACAAACCATTTCATATAGGCATTGAAATTCATGAGTGAGTCTTCAATGTGAATGTCTGTGTTTGGGTCATATTTACAGGCGTTAACACAACTTTAATCTTCAGTAATAACTAATGATACTAAAACTTTCTCCAAAGACAATCTGAAGGTACGAAAATTTTAAGATTATAAAGTTTCTTACCCACCTTTAGTAAGTTTCTCTAATATAGACGTTGTTTTTAAACCCCCAAATTAACAGCAGGATAAATCAGGAAATAAGATAACACTTAGCAAGCTTTGCATTCACCTATTCACACTTCACAGCTAACCATATAGGTTCAATTTATGAAAACACTTTCAGTTAATTAAAAAAACAAACAAACAAACAAAAACCCCCAAAACACAACAAACAAATTTGTTGATGTTAGAATCCTGCTGTTGAAAGCAGGCTGAAAAGCCAAAGGGCAATCAGTTACATCACCTCACCAAAGACATGCAGGAAAAAGCATTTGCCAGTTTTTCTCCAATTGTATTAGTTGATCTACTACAATACCTCTCCTGCCAACCTTGTCTCATTCTACACGTGAGATCTCCTCTGATAAATACATTAGTATTGTCAGAACAGACTTTTTTTTTTCTTAGAGATCAACATATCTACATTTAATAAAAGTAAACTATGAGCAAATGCAGAACAGACTAGGCTAAGCAAGTCACTCCTTTCTAACTGTTTATTTTAAATGTTAGCTAGAGCCCACTTATTCTCACTTATCTCATTGGGTTTGGATTGGGCTAAGGATCCCACCTACTCAGAGAGCATTTTGACTCTATCTATAGAAAGCTACACCATACTGAAAGCGTTTCTTCCTTTTGATGTGAGATATGGCAACAATAACACCTCAGTTCTAAAATATAACAAGACAGCAATATAAAACATAGTAGTGACTAAAATTCCCAGTGACAACTGACTATAAAGTTAAGCTAAAAAGATCTAAATGGGGTTGTCATAATGGCAGATTTAGGCCTAATGAGCGTCCCATTTTCAAACCTGATTCAACTCACTGCAGGACAAAAATAAAGAATTATGAACTAGAGTAACTGGCTTGTTAGGGTGTCTCACATACAGCCTTGCCCTGCTGTCAGATACACCCTTGTTGGCTCTATTTGGAGATATGCTTTCAAATCACCTAAAAAAAATTAAAAGCTTCTGTCTCTTTTTAATACTAAAGTCTAATAGATTTCACTGGCAGAAAATTATTGAAAATTATCACACATATAACCAATGGCACAATCAGAGATATCAAATACCTTCTGAAAATAAAAACAAGAGTTAAGTGTATTTCCTTATTTTTTTCCTCTCCATCAACTTGTTTTCCATAACTAATATTGAAACTGTATATTATATATATTTAATTTAGTATCCTCCTATTTCCTCTATTTATGTGTTTTGATTACCGTAACATTCCTTTCTGCAGAGCTCAACTCAGAAGCTTTTAATTACCTCCTTGCCAGTGCAAAGTTGGACCAAAACCTGGTGATAATTAGGAGAGCTTCATTATGTTTGGACTCTACATTTTTTAACAAGTTTTAATCATTAGCTCTCAAGCAAAATTTCAGTGTAGTGCCTGTCTGTAGTCTATCCTGCTTATTGTTGCGATTCTTACCAAACTGCAGAGCAGCCTACAGCTCCCACAGAATACTCAGTTACATAGGAGATGAGTTCCTCAGATTCTAATTCTATTTCATTATACAAAATATAGTAAATGCAGCTGTAAGTAGTTTTGTTAAGGAAAAACTCCAAGAGTCTGTGCTGTCATATAGATTGCATTAATAAACAGGATTACAAACATGAAAAATTATTAAGAGAGTGTTAGAATGTTAAGGGATGGTTGAAAAATAATCTCTAATTAAATAATTCAAATGTAATGTATTTAATTAGATACAGTCTTACAGCATCTTCTCAAAAGCATTTAGAAAATAAGCTCCCTATTAAACTCACACTACTTTTAAACAGACAAAATTCTCACAGTATGCAAATAAAACATCTCACAAGAATTATTTATCTTTTTACCACCTAGCATACCTTATCCTCAGTGTAGGACTCAACCTATAATAATCTCTTTACAGTAAGGACTTGTAGCTTAGGCCTGTCTTCATTTTCTACAGGTACATCCGTCACCAGCCAGGATCATTGCTAAAATCAAGGATTAATGTATTTTATTTATTATCAAACTTGCTTAAATACCTGTTCATATTTCCAAAATATGTAATACAAACAAATCAGGAATGAGGAGTCCTTACTCGGTAGCTCCTCAAACTGGGTGTTTTCACATTTCTAGATGTACCTTACAGCACTGAAGCTGTGGCTGGCTACAAATCCCCTACATCTGCCAAGGTAATAGAGGATAGCTTTTCAAATGTATGTAAACACAAGATGTAATCAAGCTTTGCAGTGTACCACATTCCTGAAATTCAGCACGTGCAAGTGATCTCTTCAATCTCCTATAAAATAGCAATTACAATATCAGACTCTTCTTTCTTCCCATCTTAAACATATCACACACTAACATTTCAGCTTCATATATTCAGATGAAATTCAGTCACGCAAGAACTAAAACCTGTAAGAACTCCCTGTTGCAGGCAGATATTTCTAAAACCAATCTAAAATATTAAGTTACTATTCTTGCTTTTCATTTAGGCCTAAGTAAGCCTCTGTAATGAACGTGCTCCAGATATGAAAAGGTATTAGAAACACTTCTTTCTCTCTGTGCTTTTGTAGAGAACGAGGATAGTTAATGCTGACAGAGCCAAGGCAAAGGCTGCGTCTTCCCCAATAAGGCTGAACTGTGCTGAAGAGCTTCTCGTGCAGAAGTGCAGGACAGAAGCGCTCACCCCAACATCTCCGCTGCCCGGCCACCACCCTTCTTCTCTAACACATGGCGACAGCAATCACCAGGTGGCAAACGTTCACCCTCCCCAGTAAAAATGAGCCTCTGGACTGTGTTTTCTGTGTTGTTTTTACTATCATTATGAGCTTCAAGGTCATAGTCTTCACAGCTCAGAAAGTAGTTAGTTGAGGCAAAGGTACAACCTCTTAAAGGAGAAGCCTTGGTAGGAAGAAAACCTATGTACACTATGAAAAGCTGTTGCAAAATCTTAGTTTAGTAGCACTTAGTTTATTATTATTTCCACTGCTTTGAGATAATCAGCAAATTTAGAAGTGTGTATTGTATAAACTCAGAAACAGCAATCAATGAGTATTTTCACCTGTTACATACTATAATTTATAAATTGTTTTCATTTGCAACCTGCATTTTTCTAACATTTTTGATTGATGGAAAGTAATTACAATCAATTGCATTACACTGAGATACAGTCTTATAAATAAGCAGCTGACCCAGTGAAATGTATTATATGTTCCAGTAATGTAAGTTATAAAATAAAGATTGAAATCTAAAAGCAAAAGAAACCCAAACTGCTTAAGGAAAAAGTCATTGCTGTACATATTGATGCATGGCATTTTAGCTTACCATGACCCTTAAGAAGCTCGGCCAGATTTTAGGCTAAACACTAATGTGGTTTAGCTTCTTATGAAACAATTATAAAAGTACCTCTACCCTTCTAAATTAGGAGAACTGACACTCATCAGAACAATCCCTGCAGTTAAGAACCTGAACCCACTGAGCCCTAGCATTGCAAGGTCTTCATATGTGATACTGTTAAATGGTAGGAAAAATCACTGTAGTGTTTCAGTGCAGCCTGTCTCTAAGTTTCAAACAAAAATTCTGCTCCTCTTTTGTAAATTCTCTGACAGATTGAACAAGAAAATTAATTTCCTCTCCACACAACACTACCCTTAAAAAAACAAAAAACAAACCCACCAAAACCAACCAACCAACCAACCCACAAAAAACCCACAACACTAACAAAACACGCTCCCTTGGAAGACATTTAATAGACTGTTTTTAGCAAGTGTTACACAATTAATCCCAAGTCAAAACTTCTGGGATATCTTAGTACTATTTTAGTTATAACCCTCTGACCACTTGTTCTGTAATCCAACAGGGGGAGGGGAAATAAAGATTCAAAGATACATCTTTTTTTAATATTCAACAGTATTACTCAGGCTACAGCTCTCAGCCATTCTGAGCACACTATTTGAAATGCTATTTTACCGTGCATTAAACTGGCAGACATAAGTAAACATTAGCATTGCACAATGCAGCCCAATTTTGTAGGTTAGCAACATTTTTTGATTAAAGTTTTTTGTTTTTGTTAAAATCCTGGTTACATTTAGAAGCAGCACAGCAACTGCAGGCTAGATTGTACATTCTCTACCTTCCTTGACAAGCACGTTAGGAGAAAACCCTTGTCATTGCAGTAAAAACAGACGAGCAAAGAGGATAACACCATCTTATCTCAAATGCTTGCTTTACAAGTTCTGACATGAGTAAGAATAATCAGATCCAGAAAATAAGCTATTTGCTATTAATACTGATTTAATGGTTTGCTGTTACACAGTGCTATAGCCCCTCTATCTGGTAAGAACCAGCAATCTAGGCTCGGTTCCTACTGAACTAGAGTCTTAAACTTTAACAGCAATGACGCTACAAAATGAACAGTGTGAAGATAATTTCATAATTTTGGTTTCATAAAGTAACTACATCTTAAAACACAACCTTCTGTCTCTAATGTTTTAGACATTTTCTGTCTATAAGCTTTAGGAAAAAGTCAGTGTTGGCATACATATAGCTGAGGAAGTAATACAGAGAAAAACTGTACAAAACCACAAGTGTGATTTTCTGGAATAATACCTAAAAAAAAAAATCAAGTAAGAAAATAGTTTAAAATTGAAGTGCAAAAAAAATTCATGACCCACATGTCTCTTGACAGGCTACAGCTGAGCAACTACAGGCCCCTAGAACACAAATATTTTACTACTGAGCATATTTCAGGCAAAGAATAAACAGGATTATGGTATATTAATATTTTTCGTGATAGTGCTAAACACACACACACACACACAAGAGAAAATGCACTAATGGAAACTCATTTCTAGTAAGCATGTTTAAATAATGCTGACAACTCTTAAAAAGCAGCACTTTAAAGCTGATGTATGCTTGTTTACACAGGCATGTTTTGTAAGCATTCATGTTGCAATCTAAGACACAGTAACAGATTTAATCACACAGATGTTCACATAAATTGACCCTAATTCTGCAGATGCATAACTCTATAAAAGAGAAAAGGCATCGCTCCCACACCCTAATGTGGGCCTATGTGTTTGCAAAACTGGGCCATATAGTAAACTGATTATAAAAACGGAAGACTCTAAACTAATTAATTCAGTACTTCTACATGGAATACTATCAAGGTATTTCTTCCTCAGTTCTTTGCTAACAAACTTACAAAATGCCTCAGTAAAAGGTCTTTTCATATAGATTGAAATACTAATCATTTTTCTATAAAGAGCACCTACCACATTGCCAATATATATACATTGCTAATGAGCATCTTCCCTATGAGCATAAAATACAAGTTGGGCAGGCAGGCATGGGACACAACTTTAGGGCCCTAAGAATTGCCAAGAGATTAATTCAAATTTTAAAAGGAAAGAAAAGCCATAAAACCAAAAAGTAGCAAACAAAAATGAGATGTTAAAGCAAAAAAAGGAGACACTGCGAGATGTTTGGCTTATTTCACAGGGACTAAATTGGGAATTTCTTCAGGTATTTCAGACCAAAGTTTCACTTGCTGTTTTTACCCAGTTATGTTTTTAGTGCACAGCAAGACGCTCCCATTCTACCTGAGCTTTCCCCAAAAATTTAATTCTTGCAAAAATACAAAAAATCAAACTACTCTAAAGAAGAAAAACATAAATCAATTTGGACTTAAGAATCTACTGATAAACATGATATGAAGTTAATTACCTTTAAACTTAATAGTTTGTCTCCTACAGTTATTGCATTACAAAAAGTAAAGTTGTTATTGCATTACAAAAAGAGACAAAAGACCAAAACAAAACCAAAAACCAAAAACCAAAACCAAACCAACCAAACAAAATAAAAACAACAAAACCACACCCTCAACCACAACACGCCAAACACAGGAGTAACATGTTTTGAAAAAGACCTGAAAGTCACAGGATTGTCCTCTTTACACGCTACATGAGAAACACAGCTTTGGAAATGCAAAATTCTGCCCTTTGAGGACAAAAAAGATGGAATACTAGAAGAATTGTGTAGGTTTCACTTATTTTCTCAATATTTTTTAATATTACTAGAGCAATATTGAGAATATCAATAAAATTTCAGAAACAGACATTTAAACAGTTATCAATAAGCATTTAGTAAATGTATTTTTTCCTGCTGTCACCAAATTTCACCAGAAAGATTTGATCCATTAAAGTATTTATTCCATAAAAATGACACTGAAATTTACAAATGCAGTTGTTATTTTAACTTTCCTCGTGGCTGCTTATTCATTTTTGTCTTCTGGAATCCATTTTACCAAGGGGCCCCAGATACCTGTGTGCTAAAAAGTAAAAACCCATTCAGAAAACACTTGTCCACCTGTGTGCATTTGCTTTCTCTGTGTGAAAGTCATTTGAACGCTCACCTTCTTCCTTGTCCTGCTCAGAGGTGCCCTTGCCCAGCAATCCCTTCTGTGCAGCCCTCCCAGGGAGGTACTTCCCTCCACTGAAGATGTGCTTTACTTTAAAACCCTTAGAGAAATAAATCATCTCCATAGCACAAAGTATCTTGCTGTTTTTCCTGTGTTTTGCCTACCCTTGTGATGAACAAAAACCAACAAACAAACAAAGAAAAGGTACCTATGCTTAATAGTAACAGTGACACCAAATCCCTTCCACACAGTGGAAATGCAAAGGGACTTTGAAATGAAAAAGGTGCCCTTTAACTTGGCATTCGGTTCAGTTAGCTACAATGAAACCTCCAGTTTCTTTTTTGAGTCACACTGCAAGGACGACCACCACAACCAAAGCAGCTGTCTTGCTTAGCAAAGACTGGTGTTGAAGTTACTGCAGGCTTTGAGGTCCTGCTGCCCCTCAAAAACAGGTACTGTGCAAAGGTACAAATACCTGCTCGCATTTTGTGTGAGTGCACACACGTGTGGGCACAGTTAAGATGGGAATGTACCAAACTTGTTCAAACCACAAAGAATCTCAAAAAGGTATCACCGGGCTCAGAGACACATAGAAGTCTCTGGGGTTTATTTATTTATTTGTATGTCTGACCAGGTAGGTAGTCCTACACAATTTTACCAGGCAGCTTTCCTTGTGCAGTTTGTTTCCAAACAAGCCATGGGAGAAATCAGCAAAACCAAACACTGGTGTGCTTTAGGTACTTCCTGAAAGCAGGAAGTCTCCCTAAAACAAACACGAGCTATAGAAGTTAAAGTCAAAGCCAAATCCATACCAATTCACGTATTTACTGGGCTTCGCTGAAGGTTTCAAAGTAATGAGTCAGATGATAAATGCTCTGCAACACTAGACACAATACCGTAGGTAGAGACAGGTCTTTTGCTTTAATTTTTAATTTCCATTTTCTGTGGGTTTAGACAAACCACTGGCATTACTTTAGCATGATACTTTGCAATGAATCAATACTTTAATTTAATAATGGTATTCTGTTGTCAACATATAATATATCACATAATGTCCTTGTATAGATGCTACAAAAATATGCCAAATAAAACGCAAGCCTTTGCTTTTAGCAGTGATCACAGGTTAAATCAATGTAATGACAATCCTTACAGCCCTCAAAAGAATTTTCTCCAGGATTAAAAAGTGGCATGGAGTAATTTCAGCCATATCCCTTCCTCTCATCACACCAGTGCCATGAAAGCTCCCCTAGGTCATGGGATTCCAACAAACACTTCAATAAAAGGAACATACAGGAAAAATAGCTAAAAAGAATCAATGTACCTATTTGTGAGAGGGACTTTTATTTAAGCATTCCACTTCCTTATGAATTCAGTGATAACTGCAGTAGTTCCTAACTATTAAGTGGATTGAAAATGGAATTAAGTCCAGTGTCATCCAACTTTATTGAAATAGATGAAGCAAGTTATAGCTGTAAAACACAAAAAATAAAACCACAATAACTTCCACTTTAGTGGTGTGACTACAATTCTGTAGTTATTATTTTTATCTTGACAGTAACCTTCCTGTTGACAAGTATTTCAGATGGGAAACACAAATCTAATCATGTCTGTGGTACATTGACTCATGGTATGTGAATAGAAAGTAAGTGGGAATAAGGAAGAAGCAAATGCTTTTAGAACTCCCAGTTGTTCACTTCGGTATTTTTTTTTTCCAATTCAACAGCTTTTGATGCATTACAAATTGACAAATAACTGACATTAATCTTAGTCAATGCTACAGGCACGTGCTTTACAGTCATGTGTGCTCCTCTCGGTTTCAATGACAGCTCATGATCATGATGCAAAATGTTCATAGATACATGTCATTTGTTGGCAGAACGTTTTAGAGCTCTGGGAAGAGTAGGTCTGCTCTTACTATGGTTTGGCACCTCCCACAACACCCTCCAGTTCGTGAAAACCCCGCAGTTCCATCTAAGTGTCATCCTCAATGCGAAAAAGATATTTGAGTCAGTGCAAAACAAAACAAACAGCTTTTACCAAAACGTCAGTGTTGGTAACAGTTCGGCTGCCAGATGCTTGTTACTTGAACCCATGCCGTGCACAACAAACAGACAGAGATATGACTAGGATAAACGACTGGACCAGAAAATCTTTAGCAGGAAATCAAAGACTACTCAGGCTGCAGTCTGGAGTCATAATAAAAGGTCACAATTGAACTTCACAAGATATATTGATTAAGAGGTCCGTAACATCTCTTTCCCCGGTTACTATGCACTAGTTGAGCCCCACCTGCCTGACCTCAGATCTCTGCATTAGCCTTTGGTCATATGAACACAAGAGAAACCACAGTGCTATTTCATAGCTGAATTCACACAGGAATTCTTATAAGTACAGTATCTCAATTTAAAGATAATACCATTACTGAAGAACTCAGAATACCACAAAAAATGCATACTGGAAAAAATCAGGGCATGACTCTTTAGAAATGAAACTAATGGCTTGATAAAAACAAAACCTCACTGGTGTGTTCCAGTCAGCTGATTGATTTTCCTGATCTACAAACCGGACTATCCTTCTAAATCAATGATTGATTTTTATGCTGAGCACTGAATAAAGAGGCTTATGCTGAAAAGCCGTAGTCCGTGCATGATCATGAGAAACACATGCAGGCAACAAGACACAGATCAAGACTTGATGAGTAAGTGGCTTCTGCTTAGTCAGAACCTGAAGGATCTTCATCAAGAACTTTCAAAACAGCTAACAGATCGCTTGACTTTGAGTGAAACACAACCAAGAATTATTGTCATTATGCACTCCCACAAGAAAAGAGAGAAACTTCACAACATCTCCTTGGATGAAAACACACACAGATAAAAGACTTTATCAACATTTATTTCAGGTGGGCAATCATCCAGCTTTCTGGAGAAATAACTCCCAATTTGCCCTCCATTTTCCTAAATCATATTCTGAGCCCATTTCCATGTGTTAAAACAATTAAATAAACTGCAACACAAAGCTGTATAAATACAGACAGCTGTTTCTTTTCTTAAAAGCTGTGAAATGTTCAATAACCTCTGACACCTGCCCACCTAAGTGCCTTGCCAAGCCAGAAGATCACACAAGGATGTGCACTGTTTTGAAAGCTGTGGCATCAGATTTGTCATGTCAGATTTGCATTCACACAGTGCAATGGGATCCACGACTTCCATTTCAAGAGCAGCTGGAGCAATGGGCACAGAAAGAACATGCAGCTCACCCTGGGAAATGAGAATGAATTTGTTTTTTAAAATTCCCTTTCTTCCTAAGATCTATTAGTGGCAGATGCAGACGTTTGCTTTGGGGTCACATCATGTCAGCAGTTCATGGCAGAAAGACTGCAGTTCTTCTCCCTCTCTCCTCCAGTGGATACTGCAACCTCAGAGAATTTTACACGTATTCTCAGAGATGCTTATACATATCAGGAAAGTACAGCTGTAGGCTTAAAAAAAAAATTTGCACATGCCCTACAAACTCAAATCCTTTTTTACATAATCTGTTTAATCTTCCATTAATGATAATCTCTGCTATCAATGTGCCCAAACAGGGTCAATTTCTGCTGGATTTGCACTTCTTGCATTTCATCCTATAACCAAGCTGTATTTAATGAGGGGAAACACCCTGCTGCAAAAGGTATTAGCAGTCTCCCTAAAACAAACAATAGTTATGAGACTCTACAACTGCCAGGAACATTTCAAGATTGTGGGTTTTCTTCTTCCTTTATATGTCTTGTGTGGAGCAGAGTCCTGCCAGCTGAACATTATTTATTTATCAGGATATTCTTGCCTTCTATATCTTGCAAGGAGACAGCATAGAGGGGTGGAAATTGCTGTGATTTTCTCTTAAATACACAAAAAGATAGAAAGGGGAGAAGAAGGGACTGCAAGGGAGCATTTAGACCCTGACAGATACCACCTGACATGCCCAGCAGCATTTCAGACACGCACAGGTCACGGCAGTTTGAAACACCATATAACATACTTGGTTCATGCAAGGCTTGAAAACAGAGACACAAATCGAAAATCAGGCTCCCTTTGCTGTTTTGTTTCGTTTAAAACAGTACCCTATACAGCTCCTTACGCTGAAGTGAAATGAGTAGGGTTCAGCTCCATGAGAGATTTTCCTTCTGGTAACATCTGTACCTGCAGAGCAAGCAGGCTTAGACACACCTGTAAGGGATGGTTCTCTGACAATTACTGTGGCAGACACCGGGAAAGCAAGTTACTGCCTTGTTTGCCCTTCTCATTTAGTGACAGTTTTATTCATAATCATTCCCAGCCATCCGCCACCTGCACACCCACCCACACATACATGACCAATTTGCTGTTCTTCTACCGATTTTGTCAATTCAGAAGATCAGCTCACTCTGCATATACTCTCTGCCCCAGGGCCCATCAGCAAATACATATAATGGACAAACTAAAGTTCAAACGACTTGTTAACAAAACCCTCTACCAGAATAGCCATATATTAGCATGTGAAAGGGAAGCCCTGGGCTGAAAAAGCGATTCAGGTGGTAGCATTCGATTCAATTGACGTCCCTAGCAGAAGCAACCAAGAGTTAATGGAGGACACACGGCTTCTCATTTCCTCTGCTGCATCCAAGAAAATACAGAAGATGACTATAATACAGTATAATTGAGCATTTCGTTAAATAGCACCACACAGAAGTTCTTTTGGCACGGATTGCGTTTGTCCTAAATAACCTTTACAAGAAGCTGAAAGTTGATGCACTCAGATCAAATGAATTTTCAGCTTTAGCTCGAATCCCTAGGTTTGTGCCTGGGAGAGCAGAAAGAGCCAGCCACCGAGCATCAATTGGGGAACTAGCCCCCTCCTCTGCTTAAAGAAAAATAGTCAGTTAAGGCAAGGCGGTACTGTGGCTACACACAGGAGCCAGGAAAGCGTTTGGCTGTCTCTGCGTATTTACAGGGTGCCCTATGCTCCTCTCCTGGTGCTGCTGGCGGCGGCCCTTCAGAAGCCGGGCGCTGGGACGGAGGGAGCATCCTTCCAGAGACCGCTCTCGTCTATTTCAAAGGAGACGATTGCGCTGGGACGGAAGGAGCACCCTTCCAGAGACCGATCTCGTCTATTTCAAATGAGGCGATTGTGTGAAAGTCAAACTCCCTCCCCGGCAGAGAGGCACAGACACAACCCATCCCGCAGCTCCCGAGGATCACTCGGCTCGCTGCCCCTTCTGGGAGCCGCCGCTGCCTGAGGGGGCATCGCTTGTCCCTCTCGCTCAGGTACCTCGCAGTATCTCCTAAACACCTTCCGCAGACCAGCCTGGAAGGGGAAAGAGAGGTCTGCATCTTTCCTGAAAACCACAGCCAAATCTAGTCACCTCAAATGGCTTCTCCTGCCTCACGATCCATCACGAAAGTGGGGAACTTGCCGGGCGGGGAAGGAGGCGCAAGGGAGGAGGGAGAAAAGAAGCGCAAACTTCGGAGAGCTCCAACCTCCCGCAGGGCAGCAGCGGCCCGGGAACCCCGCGTTTCCCCGAGACGCGGCGGCAGCCTCCCGACCGAAGCATCTTCCCGGCCCAACCCCGCCGGCGCTCGGCAAACACCCAGTTTTGACGGGTAGACGCGAACAAGCGGGAGGTGCAGGCGCCCCGAGGGCGCGGGGCGGTGGCTTTACTTACGGATTTTGGGGGTCGTGCTGGCCTCCGGTGTGGTGGTGGTTGACTCCTGGAAGGGAGACAAGGTCCAGGACGGCGCCGAGTCGTGGACGTAGATCTTGTAGGAGGAGGTAGCGTGTGCCGCAGTGGGCCAGGCGGGCAGCGGCGGGGTGCTGGGGGCGGCGGCCGGCGGCC